>RCUC01115970.1:0-11547 GCA_003697995.1 Taxidea taxus jeffersonii | reverse complement strand
TATATATATATATATATATATATATATATATATATACATGTGTGTGTGTGTATGGGACACACAGACCATATATATATACACACACACACATTATTATGCAGCCATTAAAAATGGTGTTTTCAAGAGTGCTCATGGCCCAGAAGAATGTTAATGATAGAATCTAGAAAGATAAAAAATTGAATTTACAATATATGAAGTAAAACATAGAAGGAAAAGGCGATTAACCAAAATATAAGCAATATTAATTTCTTTGATATGTTTTGTTGATTTTTTGATTCTTTACACTTTTCAGTATACTTAAATATTTGTGCCAAGTGCATTATTTTTAATCTAATTGTGTATATTTATAATATATGTACTCTACAACTGAAGTTGCTATAAGGCTTATGGTAACTTTGTTTGATTCATTCCTACCCCTGATTCCTGGTTCCTGGAGCAGTTATGTTTGACTTTTTCTGCTGTCTTCTCTAGGATTTGTCTCTCTATTTTTGTATAATAAGCTTATAGTGTGTTTCTTGATTTTTCAGATTTAGGTAGTATCTGTTGGCTTTCAATCATGAAAAAGGAAGATTTTGCTCTCTCACACCCTTACCCACTTCACATCCACCACATGTCCCTGGATTGGCTCACGATGCTGGGCTGAAGCAATATTGTTTGCATTTACGCCTGTGTAAATGTCATTAATTAAGCCACATAGCACACTAGGATTACATGGCATCCTGTGTGAACTTAAGTTCTTCCTGGAGGTAATGATTACTTCTTGTATTATTTCCTTAGGTTCCTTAGACCTATCACTAAGAAGATCTTAAAAATTCATCTCTATACATAGACTCATCATGTCATCTGTCCCATTTTGATTCTGCTAGCACCCTTCCTGGGGTCCTCTGGCTCCTGCCTGGACAACAAGCCCTCCGTGCTGCAACAGCACTTAATCTGAGATGTCCCCTCACTATTTCCCTGGGGGTTCCTTCTGCCTGTCTCCTGGTGTGGGAGGACCTTGGATTTCTTGGGTCCTGTGCCTTCTGCTTTCTTCGGCCTGCTCCTGTTTTGGGGAAATGCATCCTCCTGCATCTTTCTATCCCTAGAAAGGATCTATGGGAGCTAAATTTTTGATACCCCTTGCGCATATGAACACAATTTTATTCCACACTCCAATTCAGAAGTCAGTCAACTATAGCTCAAGGGCCATCTCTGGTGCACAGTCTGTTTTCCTTCTTTCTGGGCTTTTTTTTTTTTTTTTAACATTCTCAAAGGGTTGCTTAAACAAACAAACAACAAACAAAAAATAATATGCAACAAAGCTTGTATGCGGCTCCCAAAGCCTAAACTATTTGCTATCTGTCCCTTAATTAAAAAAAAAAAACAAAAACAAAACAAAACAAACAAACAAAAAAACAAAAACAAAAACAAAAAAAAAAAACAACTTGCTGACCCCTGTTCTGATTGTTTGCTTGTTTGGCTGGATAGAGAATTCGAGGTTGGAAATAAATTTCCTTTCACAATTTGAAGGCTTTGCTCTACTCTCTCCAGGATTCTGGAATTGCTGTTGAGAAATCCAGTTCTGTCCTGCATCCCACTCCAGTGTGTTCGATCTATGGTTTTCTCTCTGAGAAATTTTGGCATCTTCTCCTTGAACCTGATAGTCTGAAGTTTTCTAATAGTTTGTCGTGTGTACACTTTCTGTCCTTCAAAGTGCTGAGCGCACAGAGGGTATTTAGTTCTGAAAACTTACGCTCTTCTAGTCTGGGAAAATGTATTATTTCTGTGATGTTTTCCTCCCTCTGTTCTCCCCTGGAAATTTCTGTTACCAAGATGTTGGGCCTCCCAGGTCAGTCCTCTAATTGTATCTTATCGGCATATGATTTTCTCATCTTATCGGCATATGATTCTTCCACTGGTTTTACTCACCAGAATGCACTTTCCATGAGGACAGGAATCGGTCTACTTCGCCAGCCTGTGTGTCCCAGCACCTAGCACCTAGCACAGCACCTTGCATGGAATGGGCAGTGGGTGAATATTGTTGAAGGAGTGGATATATTTTTTTTTTATTTCTAAAAGGATCCCCCTGTTTTCTGATTGGCCCTTTGAGAGCATCCCACTCGTGGGTGGGCTGTCATCTCTTACCCTCCTGACAATATTATTTGGAAATTTTTGAGATTTCCTTTTGCTCTCTACATTGACTGCCTTTGTGTCCTCCAAGTCCCTAACCTGGTGATGGTTTTGGTCTCTTTTTCCCAGTCAGCACTTTTCTAAAATTGGTCTCTTAGACTATCCACTTATATTCACAGATGAGGTCCTAAATGCTGGCTGGAAACTCTGAGTATATGCATGAAACCAGTGGGCCTCATATGATCAGGCACTGGATCCAAGACCTCTGAAGGTGAGGATCTGTGGGTGTCTTCTCCTGAGTGGGACTGTTATTCTGGAAGCTGAACTTTAGCCTCCTGTCTTAAGGATTGTATTTCTCCCTCTGCTCACCTATGCCTGTATCTGGGAGGCAAGGGTCTCTCCTGTCCAATGTCAGCAGAAAGCAGACATCCAGCCTTCTGCCAGGATGGGAGAATAGGTTGGTGATTGGATCGAAGGTCTCCTTAGGCAAACTCTAAACTGTTCCTCCCATGTTAGGGCCCTCGGGCACCCCCTTCTCCCATTTCTGAGCCACTGTGTTGCTCACACAAGGCACCTAGCCTCTTCCCACCTTTGTTGTCTGCAGACTCTGCTTGTTAACCTTTGTGCATCAGCTCTCCAGCTTCCAAAACTGACCTTTCCCATCCATGGTTGTCTCTTTTTCCATTCTTTTTGCCCTGATGATTTTGTATTTTATGTATTTATATATTTTATTCCTTCACTGCCATTTTATTAGAACATGGGTGGAGATAAAGAAGGAATTCTATCCACCATGTTAAACTCACAGCCATCTATTGCTATGATAACACCAAAGTAAGGCCAGTAGGGCTTTGCACTAAGATATGTGCAGGTCATGGTACCCAGAATTAAAAGTCAGGTTTACATCCATAGAGAGCTGACAGTCTCATGGGAAAGACAAACAGATCTTTACTGTACAGATGTTCTAATGGAGCTGTGTCGAGGCAGCAGCAAGCCCCCAGAGAAGTACCTGGAGGGCCACCTGGAACCCCACTCCTTTCCTCCAAACAGAGATTAATGTGCAAGTTAAATGTATGTAAATTTCCCAAGAATGTGGGCACTCATCAGAAGCTAGCCTCCCCTTTTTTAAAGTGGAAAAGAAAAAGATCATATTTCATGAATAACACGGGACTCAGATATGCAGAACTAGAACTTTCTTTGCTTTCTGTAACACTCACCTTGCTTTTAAGCCATCATTTCCATGAATGGTGAAACAATTTGCCACTTCAAGGTAACCATCTTCTGATTTTAAAGTCATTGTGTACAGGTCAATTTTTAATCAAGTCAATCTTTTGCTGCCTGCTTCCCTAAAAGTGAATGAAGCATCATAGGTGGTAGTCTGTCATCCTAGCATCTGAAACACAGTATCTGGGTCTTGGGCACTGGCCTCTCTCCTCTCTGCCTCCACTACTGATATGCCCCCAGCCTCTCCTGGCTAAGGCCCCATGGCTGGGATCTCCCAGGTTCTAACACCACCACAGTCCTTGGCTTTGCACTGCACACCCTGTGTGACACACACCCCAGATGACTGTTCACCCTCAGCCTCTTTCAATCTTCCTCTCAAAGAGCCTTAGGGATTTCTGTGGTTGTATGCCATGACCCACTGAAGGCAGGAGAGGGGATGTTTCCTGAAGGCCTCTCTGCCCATCATGGCACACTGTCACTTTTACTCTACTGGTGCTCTGCAGGCTCAGAGCAAGATGGTCTCCTTCTGGAATTCCAAGAGGGAACAAAATGCCAGCCTAGCTGCTCTGCAGTTCCCAAAACTAAGCCTCTTAACTAGACCCTCACCCACCCAACACACAGGAGGCTTTGTCTCCAAAGGGTAAGAGGATATAGGGAGCAGGTCTCTACATGGATCTAAACTCTTGGTCACCACAAACCTTTCCTATCAAGTGCTTGCCAATTCCTGCTGCTCATTCTGCTCACCCAGCCCTGCTCCCAGAACAAGCCCCACTGGGATGGCAGTTAATCACTACTCTTACATTTTTAATAGTACTTATCTGTCCTGTATAGCTTTACCATGTATTTATGCAGCCTTAAAAATAGATTCATTTGCCTTCTGAAACTTACAAATGGATTCAGTCTGAATATACTATTTTGTTCAGCCTTTTTCACTTTCTGTAAATGAAATTCATATAATCCAACCAGTCTTATTGCTGCATAACCTTCCATTGCAAGATTATATACTTGGTTTGAGTCTGGCTTTGGACACCTGCCCTATGACTTAGCAGGTCCACTCTTGGTTGTGTGTCCTAAGACATGCATGGCTCTGTGCACAGGGAGACGTGGGGAGGGATGTCCATAGCAGCATTGTTTGTAATTGTCCAAAGCTGGACTCAAACCAAGTCCATCAACAGTAAAAGAGATCAATTATTTAGGAACTGTACTGTATGGGTGGCTCACACTGGCACATGTCACTATCAATAACCCCACCCAATCTCGCCAAGCTAGAAAACACAATTGACTAATGATCCCATTTCACATATAGGAAAACTGAAGTCCAGATGAGTACTATTTTATTTTTCCACATAGGTTGATAATTGCCAAGGGTGCATTAGGGAGTGATGGAGCTGGAGCCCCCACCTGAGGCTCTTGGGGTCCTGCTCAGACTCATTCCATACTGGTTCTCTGTGGCTTCTGCCATGTCACTCTCATTCTGAGCTTGAAGTGTTCCATTCTCCAGTCCCTGAGCCATACTGCATCAATCATCAGCACAACCCACATCTTTCCCAAAATAAGCCTTCCTGTTCCTCCTAGAATCACCCCTTCACATCTCCTTCCCACCTCCCGTCTACCTGGTCCATGCTCCAGCCCTTCCCTTCATCTTTGATTCACAAGACTCCCTGTTTGGGTATAAAAAACTGCACATCACTGTTGTCCCATCCATAATTAGAGGATGATGGTGTCTCTGTGTTCTGACCCTAACTGTCCACACTGCCATCTGGGTGCCCTGTCTGGCCACCCCCTCATAGCCTGGCTCTCAGGAGAAGTATGACTCAGGGCTGTGGCCGACTGGAGAAGCACATGACACCTGGGGCCACCTTTACCCTCACCTGAGGGGGCCAGCTCAGCAGCAGAGAATGCCCGAGTCTGCCCACACTCAGAATGAGGCCCAGAGAGTTTTCAGGTGGTCAGGTGGTCACTTTTGGCACATACCTCACACCCCTGCTCTCCCTTGCCTAGGAATGTACCAGGTTATCAGGGCTATCATCTCTCTTATCAATGACCATTATAGGAAGCAAGACCTTGTGGCTGCCCACAACTGGTTGGCCATGGCCCGGCTGGCCCTGCAGACGTCTGACTGGGTCCAGGCGGTCCCCTGGGAGAGCGAGTATCTGCAGTGGATGGAGGTGGTGAAGGTGCTGAGCTAACAGTGGGGCATGCTTTGGTGTGAGGACCAGGGTCATGGGACACATCTGCAGAGCCCTGCAGGTGAAAGTAGGGACCAAGTACAAAGTAGGGCTTCAGCCAGGCTTGCTCAGCCAAAATCCACTCTGGAATCCCAGAAGTGCTTCCTCTCAGAGGGAGAGATACACATAGGCCCACTCTCAAGGAGGGCCAGAGTGAAAACAGTCACAACCCACTGCCTTTCAGGATGCACTTTCTGGAAACGCTCAATCTCGTTTCAGAGGGCTGTCTCCTCGGGCTCCAGTGTGGCCACCTAGTATCCGTGAGACTGGGCACTTAACATTCTGAGACACATTTCTCACTTGCAGAATGGGGACAATAAAACCTAATGAGGACTTTTTAAATGTAAGGAAACTTCCTGTCCCAGAACCCCATTATTCACTAAGTGAGACCTTCAATCATTGTCATCATTGACTAGGTTGAAAACCCCATCTACCTCATAAACAGTTTTTTCTAATTGTACAAATCCTGGGCTCTATAAATCTTGACCTTTATGTAGAGTTGAAAAGAAAAAAGCATATAAATCTAGAAAGTTGCTCGGGATATTTTTTTCCCCCCTTTGGAACTGCTGTTAACACCCGGCAAAAGTAATTGGTTGTTTGAAAGCCTTGGGAGCCCTGGGAGCTGGGGCAGTGGGTCACTGACTTGGGTCTGGGAAAGGGTCCTGGGTGTTTACCAGAGAATCAGGAAGCATCCTCCAGCCTGGGGGTCAGAGGGGACTGGGAGGTGGGCCTCTTTCTTATGGACATCTGGCTCTGCTGAAGGGTTTGCAGACTGGGCACTCTGTCTCCTCTCTCTTTGGAAGAACGAGGACTGTCAGGGCACAGGAAACCCAAGAGACAAGGTCCAGTAATGGGAAGACCTGTTCCTCATAAAAAGATTTAGATTTTCACTTTTTACTCATCTTCACAGTCACTTGGTTGAAAACTGTTTACCATTTTCTTAGAGTAAACGTAAACATTCAGTTATAGATCTTGGCTCTGATTATTTGCCTTTTTCTTGGGAAAGAACCAGCCAGAAGCATTCAGTAGCAATTCAGTGCTACTTCAGAACCTCTTGCCAAATTAAAAGAATAGCAAATATGAAAAGATGATTAGAATACATTCTCTTTTTATAACATAAAGAATAAATTTACACCTAGATCATCCCTTCAGACATAACTTATTTAAAAAAAAAAGAATCAGTACACTGCAATCTATTAAAATTAATCTTATGATCTATGAACCAAAGAACTAAAAACAATCAGGAAGCCCTCAATTCAGAAAATTATTATTACATATATATTTGAATGATCAAAGTCCAAGCATGACACCACCAAGTTCATTGGGGCACTGTGTGAATTAAATGGGATGATGTGGACAAAATACCTGGTTTATGGTAGGTGCTTAATAATGTTAGTTATCTTCTCCGCCTAGCCAACACTGGTCCAGAATTCATCCTCAAGATAGATAAATAGGAATGGACCACAGAACTACATAATATTGTTGTTGCTTCTTCTGCAAAATGCAGGTGTGAGCTGAGATTTTAGTGAACATGTGCTTTTTCCTTTTTTTTTTTTTACTCTATCCTTTAGTGCAGTGCCTCTCAGCCCTGGCTGCACCCTGAATCACCTAGGGAACTTTCAAAAGTACCAAAGCCTGAGTCTCCTCCCAGATACTGAATGTAACTGGTCTGGGGGGGCATGATAATTTTTAAGGGCTCCCTAGTGATGCTAATGCTTAGCTGGGATTGAGGTCACAGCCTCAGTCACAAAGTATGTGAACCAGGATCTTGATTAGTACCAAGATCCATCCAAACCAGTGGTCCCTGGCTATCGGAATCACCTAGGAAGTTTTTTTTTTTGTTTTTTTGTTTTGTTTTGTTTTGTTTTTAATGCTCATCTCCCTGCTCCCAGCAATGATTTGTGGGTGTGTTCTAGGTGTGGTATTTTTTTAAATGTCTCCAAATGATTGATTTTGTGCAGCCAAGGTTGAAAACCCACTGATACAAACAGACAACACAGTTTTGCCAATAATTGATTCCATTTATCCCCAACATTTAGAGTGAGCTTCTTAGAAAATACGAGAATTAATGTTTTCCTAAAATTATCCAAGATTTTTTTTAAGATTAAATATCTGGTAATTGTAAGGTTAGGCGATTTTAGAAGTGTGGTAGTAATCCACCCAAAACTTTGCTCCATTTAGTATATTCCTGACAGAGTCAACAGGGGATTTTCATCATAGGGACAAATAGTTTCATTATGACATATGTCACTATGAAGTAATTTCACAGTAGAGTTCATTGAGGATTCTTTTTCTACTTAGGTTGCTTAGTTTTACTCTATTTTTTTTTTTTTATTCTAGGCCAGCTTTCATGTTTTTAGGACATTTTGTAATTTACTTTGCTCATCTTCTGCCCATGCTGTCAGGGGAAGACCTTAGTCACAATGCCATTTGATGTGGTCCATCATCATCACCACCATCACTACTGTCATCTCACCGACCCCTTTGCAAGTATGAACTTATGCTATCCTTCTTTTACAGATGAAGAACCAGGTTCAGAGAGGCTAAGTTAGTCAAAGTCACAAATGAGTGGCAGAGCCCCATCTGAGTCTGAAACCACACTTATGGTCCTCCTCCAACCAGAGATCTCCTGGGGACACACAGTGGGGCTGACTCTGTTCCTTCCAGAGGGACCTTCTGACCAGGCATGCCTGGACTGTGAAGGACATGGATAACTCATTCCAAGAGTCAGCACTCAGGCCTGGGGCTGGGCACACTGGGGCACCACTCAGGCACACAGGAGGAAGCCACGGGCACTGCCCCCCAGAGGCCCAGTGGAGGTCTGTGAGGAGAATAATTATTCACATATCAGAGTTCAGAGAACTGGCTAATATTCAAAGTAGGGTCAATTTGAACTAGGATCGTCAAGTTAAGTACAATAAAATGACAGTCACCACCTTTACTGATCACCTGTTTGTGCCAGGCTTTTCTAGGTAGGTTTATATCTAGTCACCTCAGCAACTCGGAGAAGTAGGTGGGTTTAGTCTCATTTTACAGATGGAGAAATGGAGGTTCTGAAAGGGTCAGTAACATCCACAGACTCCTACAGTTAGAAAGCAGAGGTGAGACTCATACTTACTTCAGTACGTTGCAAGATTCCAGACTAACTGGGAGTGAATCCTCAGACTTAAACTTACCAAACCCAAAGCAGACAATAATGGAAATGCAGAGTCCATCTAGACCCTAAGAAGACTGAGCTGAGTCTCTGAGATCATCAGAAAGGACTGGAAACCAGAATTAAATGTATTTATTGGTCCACTCCTTCCACCGTTCCTGAATTCAGTGGATTTTAAGTAAGCGGTTCCTGAGAACTAAAACTATAAGGATGAATTAAATGAGCTCAGCATTCACAGAAAAACTGTTAATGCTGACTGGGCCCTTTCCATGGATGGGCCGGTGCTAAGCCACTCCATTAATCCTCAGTGCAGCTTACAGGGGTTGGTGTTTTCATCATCCCCCATTCTACAGATGAAGAAACCTGAGGCAGATTTCTTAATGAAACTTGACCATTCTCTTTTACCATACACAAAGATAAACTCATAATGGATGGAAAACCTCAGTGTGAGACCAGAATCCATTATTTCTTATTTTTTTATTTATGTCCTCAAAAAATGGTGCTGGGAAAATTGGACAACTATTTTCAGCCAGCCCCCAGCTAGCCTGGAGGAACAGAGCATGTTGGGTGGGTGCAGATGGACAGGACAGCGATGTTGTGGTGGCATTCCTGTACTGACACTTGCCAGGACGTTGCAAGAGCTTCTCAGTGGTTAGCACAGTTGTTCTGGTATGAGAATAGGAAGTAAAAGCCATCCTCCCATCCCCCATAAATCCTGCCCGTCCAGAAAACCTGCCTTTATCCACCCACAGAATATACCATGAACAATGTATGCTTGCAAATGGCTGTGTCTCTCTGTGACGAGTGAGTCTCTGAAATTCAGTATCACACATTATCTATAGAAATAAAGAGATGGATATTGCTTTGGTGACAAACTCTGAACCCAGAATCTCTCAGAATCCAGAAGAAGAGAAGAAGGAGTCTATTTGGGCCAGGGGACCTAGGGGAATAAGGCTGGGTTGGGAGAGTTTGGGAGACAAAGCCACCAGTGCCAAAGCAGGAAGACAACATGGGATGACTGGACGGCAGGGGGAAGGGGAAAGACTGGGCTGGGAAAAGACATTAAGATGTTGAGGCTAGATGGTCAAGGACCTCAGATGACAAGGAAGAGAAGGAAACTAGAATTTATTGAGGTAGTATGTTCCCAAATCCTCAAAATTACGCTACAAGGTGATTGCCCAGATACATCAAGTGACTTGGCCAAGGTCACAGAGCTAGGAAATGGTGAGCCTAGAATTCAAGAGTAGTCTGACTCTAAAATCCAGGTGTGTTATTGCACTGGAATCTGTCAGTCCAGGGACAGTGGGCAGGGGAGACCATGAAGGAACTTCACAGATGAGATGAGTCTTCACAAAGATTATTATAATGCAATTTGGAATTTTTTTTTTTTTGTCCCTAAATCGATGAGCACCTGACCTACTTTTTCTCCTTTTGGAAGCACAAAACTTCTACCAGCTGCCTAAAAAAGTCTATTCACCCTCCAGTGCTTTTAAGGGGCAGGCACCAGATGGAGGCCTTAAGGCCAGCCTTGAGGTGATTGGGGGTCCTGGCCTGCCCTCCCCATCCCTGCCATCCTTCCCTGGGAGGCCACCTCTCCCTAGCCCCAGGTCAACCCCGTCTTGCTCTATATTTGCTCTCAGGGTAGTCCTCAGAGGACCGGGTCACGTGGTTCCAGGAAATCAATGTGTGTTTGACTAACTGCCTCCCTTCCATCCCTCATTGTATAATTCTGCCCCAAGAATACAAAAACTTTGGTCTGGCAATATTTGTTCTTTTTAAATTTGGCTGGAGCTGCACTAAGATATATTAATCTTTAATGTTTATAGATATTTTTCTTCTTGGGATATATGTCCTGTGCTTTCATTTCACATGGGAATTCAAGTCTGCTTCCATACTGAAGATGACTTAAGGATACATATTTCCTCCCTGGGATTTTTTTCTATGGGCTTACCTAGCATATCAAGCAGGCCAAGACCCCCATAGATCTTTGCCTCATTCAGGAGACAGTAGCTGGATGGTCCAGACCTTGGGCTTTGGGCCAAACAGAGCCAGACATGCATTCAGCCTCCAGCCCTGACATTCCAGCCATGTGACCTCAAGCAAATCACAAAACCTCTCTAAAGCTCATTTTCTTGTGAAAACCAACACCCAGTGGAGTCATATCTTTCCCAGGGTTCTATAATCAGCACAAAGTATGTAACAGTCTTAACAATTACTTCTGAAAGCCCTCAGCACTGTGAGGATGTCATCTCTTCACCCACCCCTCCAACTCCTCACCCTCTTCTGTCCCTACTCTTCTTGCAGGGGCAGCTGCCTGCTCCTTCCCTGTCTACTAAATCAACCTGTCAGGTCCACCTCCAAGCCTCCACTTCACCCAGAGCCTCTGATAAGCTCATGAGAAGACCCAGGGTAAAGTCTGCAAAACCACCATATTCCTTAGAAGGCAGAGAAGGAGAAAACGTTGTAAATACAGAGTTCTTTTTTATTTTTTCTTCAAATGCATTATTGGCCAAAAATATTTTAAGTGTCATCATCTAAAGTGAAAACACAAAATCTCCTGTTTAAGTTTCAACCTCCCGAGTACCTCAACACTGCTCAGGAAAAGTGATAAACAAAAAACCTGGGCCTCCTGGAAGCAAAGAAAATGCACATGGATCAAGAATCAGCCAATATGTGGTTCCTGGGTGGCTCAGTCTTTTAAGTGTCTGCCTTTGGCTCGGGTCATGATCCCAGGGTCCTGGGATGGAGCACCAAATTGGACTTCCTGCTCAGTGGGGAGCCTGGTTCTTCTTCTCCCTCTGCCTGCTGCTCTGCCTACTTATGTTCTCTCTATAT
>RCUC01115968.1:0-13591 GCA_003697995.1 Taxidea taxus jeffersonii | reverse complement strand
ATGAAAAATAAAGGAGAACAGTAACATGTAACATGTATAACAGTAACATGAAAAAACAAAACTATGAAGCAGAAAATCTTGAAACAGAATATGTATGTAAGACTTTATTATAAGATGGCTGAAGGGACAAGTGCTTAGTCAGTCTAGGGGAAAAATGTTCGCAATTTCATATCATTTACCAAAAATGCAGAATTAAACTGTAAAGGTACTAAAAGAAAATATAACAGAAAATAATATAATCTTGGGTAGTGGAAGGCCTTTACTCTAGGCGTGATATGAAAAATAGAATCCACAAATTGATAGATTGGACTAAATTTTTTAAATTCTGTATATCTGAGGTACCTGGCTGACTCAGTTGGTGGAACATGCAACTCTTGATCTGGGGGTCATGGGTTTGAGCCCCAAGCTGGGTGGAGAGAGTACTTAAGAAATAAAACAAAAAAAAATTTTTTTAATTCTGCATATCTAACCACCATAAATAAAATTGGGGGGGAAAAATCCTGCAACCTAAGGAAACCATTCTAACATTACAAATACTACTCTACTTGTAAAAATAAATGCAAAGTACAAAAACCCAAACAGGACAAAATATGCTGGTATAAATTGGAAATGTTTTTTTAAGTAAAAAAATTCAACCTCCTTAGATACCATGAAAGAAATTTTCTTTTTGAGGATTTTATTTGTTTATTTGAGAGAGACAGAGATAGTGACAGAAAGCAAGAGCTGGGAGGAGAAGGAGAAGCAGGCTCTCTGCTGAGCAAGGCACCTGGTGCAGGACTAAGTGGGACTCGATCCCAGGACCCCGGGATCATGACCTGACCTGAAGGCATATGCTTAACCGACTGAGCCACTCTGAAAGAAAAAAAAAATTTTAATTAATCAATTTATTTATTGGACAGAAGGAGACATAGCGAGAGAGGGAACACAAGCAGGGGGAATGGGAGAGGGAGAAGGAGGCTTCCCCCTGAGCCGGGAGCCCTTTGCAGGGCTGGATCCCAGGACTCTGGGATCATAACCTGAGCCCAAAGCAAACGCATAATGACTGAGCTGCCCAGGCACGCCTGAAAGAAAATGTTTAATAATAATTTCTAGCTTGGGCTGAGATAGAGAGGAATCACAGAGTAATAATACTTTACTGGTGAGAATATAAAATTATTTCAGCTTCGGGGCATCTGGGTAGCTCAGTCATTTAAGCCTCTGCCTTCTGCTCAGGTCATGATCCCAGGGTCCTGGGATTGAGCCTCACATCAGGCTTCCCTGCTTGGCTAGGAGTCTTCTTTTCCTTCTCCCTCTGCCCCTCCCCCTACTTGTGCGAGCTCTCTCGCGCGCGCGCTCGCTCTCTCTCTCTTTCACTCTCTCTCTCTTAGATAAATGAATGAATGAATGAATAAATAAATAAATAAATAAATAAAATCTTTATTTAAAAATTTGATTCAGCTTTTATGGAGAGAAACTTTGTAATATGTATTTAAGTCTTTAATTTTTATATGCTTTGGCTAGAAATTCTGTCTAGTAACTTATCTACAAATAGCAAGATAAAACTTAATTATAAAAATGTTTATCAAAGCTTTGCTTAAATAGTAAAAAACCAGCAACCATCTGAATGTCTAGTAGTAAAGAAATTATTGAGTAAATTATAATATGTCCATGCAAAGAAACATCACTAAAATAGATGTTGCATAGTATTTTATAACCTGGAAATATGTTAAAGTAATGCATGCAAGTTTTTTTAAATGTATGAAACAATATGAACTATATGGTTCTACTCTGTTAAGAAAGGCTGGGAAACAATGGGTGAATAATGGGTTCACAGTTAACTTTTGTTGGAGGGTTACAGTTAATATTTTTTTCTTTTTGGGGACGCCTGGGTGGCTCAGTTGGTTAAGCGGCTGCCTTCGGCTCAGGTCATGATCCCAGCGTCCTGGGATCGAGTCCCACATCGGGCTCCTTGCTCGGCAGGGAGCCTGCTTCTCCCTCTGCCTCTGCCTGCCACTCTGTCTGCCTGTGCTCGCTCTCTCTCTCTCTCTAACTAATAAATAAATAAAATCTTAAAAAATATATTTTTTTTTCTTTTTGCTATCTACATTTGGCATACTCTCTATAATGAAGATGTTTTACTATTACAATTTTAAAACAACAAAAATTCTTGTTAATGCTTAAACTACATGAATAAAGCCTATCTCTATTAGGAATCAATTAGGAGAAAAGAACCACTATGAGTATTATGAGCTAATGGATTCATAATAAGAACAAAAGCATCCATAATTGTGGGACAAGCAGGCCAAGACTGTCAACTCTGCCTCTGCTGATAGAACTGGGGTCACTATTGCTCAGCAGGGCCCACAGGTGAGAACTACAACAAGAATCCCAGGAGAGGCATCAGGGAAATACAAATCAAAACCGCAATGAGATACCACCTCATACCAGTCAGAATGGCTAAAATTAACAAGTCAGGAAATGACAGATGCTGGCGAGGATGTGGAGAAAGGGGAACCCTCCTACACTGTTGGTGGGAATGCAAGCTGGTGCAACCACTCTGGAAAACAGCATGGAGTTTCCTCAAAAAATTGAAATAGAGCTACCTTATGACCCAGCAATTGCACTACTGGGTATTTACCCTAAAGATACAAACGTAGTGATCCGAAGGGGCACGTGTACCCGAATGTTTATAGCAGCAATGTCCACAATAGCCAAGTTATGGAAAGAACCTAGATGTCCATCAACAGATGAATGGATAAAGAAGAGGTGGTATATATATACAATGGAATACTATGCAGCCATCAAAAGAAATGAAATCTAACCATTTACGACGACGTGGATGGAACTAGAGGGTATTATGCTTAGCGAAATAAGTCAATCGGAGAAAGACAACTATCATATGATCTCCCTGATATGAGGAAGTGGAGATGCAATGGGAGTGGGGGTTAAGGGGGTAGGAAAAGAATAAATGAAACAAGATGGGATCAGGAGGGAGACAAACCAAAAGAGACTCTTAATGTCATAAAAAAAACTGAGGGGGTAGGGGGGAGGGGGGTTGGGAGAGGGTGGTGGGGTTACATTATGTTTAAATAAAAATAAAAATTAAATTAAAAAAAAAGAATCCCAGGAGGAAAGAACAAGCTGGAATCCTTGTCTCTCACCATCTCTCATCAAGATAGCCTTCAGAGGGACGCCTGGGTGGCTCAGTTGGTTAAGCAGCTGCCTTCGGCTCAGGTCATGATCCCAGTGTCCTGGGATCGAGTCCCACATTGGGCTCCTTGCTCAGCAGGGAGCCTGCTTCTCCCTCTGCCTCTGCCTGCCACTCTGTCTGCCTGTGCTCACTCCTGTGTCTCTCTCTATCTGACAAATAAATAAAATCTTTAAAAAAAAAAAGATAGCCTTCAGAGAGCAACAGTAACTACCTCACTTCTACTACCCATTTTTTTAATTATTATTATTATTTTAATTTTGTAAGTAATCTCCACATGCAATGTGGGGCTCGAACCCTGAGATCAAGAGTTGTAAGCTCCACCAACCAAGACAGGCAGGTGCCTCACCACCACCCATTCCTCACCAAATCTTTTTTGGACAATTCCAACTGAGAACCGTTCATGTAAGGATGATGGGCACTTTTCAGACAATCTGTTCTTGTAATATTACAAAGGAAAATAATTTCTAAGGACTCATTTGAAATTCCAGTCTAGGGGTGCCTGGGTGGCTCAGGGGGTTAAAGCCTCAGCCTTCGGCTCAGATCATGATCTCAGGGTCCTGGGATTGAGCCCTGCATCGGGCTCTCTGCTCATCAGGGAGTCTGCTTCCTCCCTCTCTCTCTGCCTGCCTCTCTGCCTACTTGTGATCTCTGTCTGTCAAATAAACAAATAAAAAATTAAAAAAAAAAATTCCAGTCTACTCCAAAATGATATATCATAGCAAATACATTTTATTAAGCTTCTTTGTGTTAATGTTGTAAAAATCAGATGCTTAAGCACATACCATCTATGTGAGTTGGGGCAAGTCATTTAATTTGTGTCAGTTTCCTAACCTGTAAAATGGAAAAAATAATAGAATCCATGTGGGAGGAGTTGTGAGAATTAAGTGAGATAGTACATGTAAAAAAAAAACCTTCAGGGTGCCTGGGTGACTCAGTAGGTAAGCATCTGATTCATGATTTCAGCTCAGGTCATGATTTCAGGGCTGTAGGATCAAGTCCCTGGTCAGGCTCCATGTTCAGGTCAGAGTCAGCTTGTCCCTCTCCCTCTGCTCCTTCCCTACCCCCCCACTCCCCCCTCTTCCCCCTCAAATAAATAAATAAATAGATAGATATATAGATAGATAAATACAATCTTTAAAAAATACACATGTAGGTAGGGGCGCCTGGGTGGCTCAGTGGGTTAAAGCCGCTGCCTTCGGCTCGGGTCATGATCCCACCGTCCCGGGATCGAGTCCCACATCGGGCTCCTTGCTCAGCAAGGATCCTGCTTCTCCCTCTGCCTCTGCCTGCCACTCTGTCTGCCTGAGCTCTCTCTCTCTGACAAATAAAATAAATAAAATATTAAAAATATATATATACATGTAAAACATCACAGATTCACAGACCTGTACCCCTGGAGCTAATAATACATCATATGTTAATAAAAAATTAAAAAATTTTTTAAAAATTTAAAAATACTAAAAAAATCATAGCATGATAATTAGCATATTGTAAGCACTCCATAAATGATAGCTATTATTCATATTAGCAAATATGCACATAATGAGTAAGTATGTAAATATGACTCATGATTGTAGGAAACTTCACTGCCCAGCATTTTGGCATGTGGACTTTGTCTGCATTTAGGTCAAAGGAGCCTGATGTGGGGCTCCATCCCAGGATCCTGGGATCATGACCTGAGCCAAAGGCAGATGCCTGACCAACTAAGCCACGCAGGTGTCCCACCAGTGTTTTAAAAAACATTGGTAAAGCAACATCTTCATGTTACAGATAAACTGCCAAATTTCCTTGTTTTTTTAACAATTTTATAAACTATTTCAATGTAGATAATAACACAGTTTAATCAACCACTTCCCTCTATTAAGTTCTTTATCCATATTTGCTTTATTTTTCCTTTTCTTTTTTTAAAGATTTTTATTTATTTATTTGACAGAGATGACAAGTAGGCAGAGAGGCAGGCAGAGAGAGGGGAAGGGAAGCAGGCTCCCCGCTGAGCAGAGAGCCCGATGGCGGGGCTCGATCCCAGGACCCTGAGATCATGACCTGAGCCCAAGGCAGAGGCTTTAACCCGTTGAGCCACCCAGGCGCCCTTTTCCTTTATTTTTTAAGATTTTTTAATTTATTCATTTATTTTAGAGAGAGTGAGCATATGCATGCCCAAGTGGGAGATGGAGGAGGGAGAGAGAGAGAATCTGAAACAGACTGTGCACTGAGCGTGGAGCCAGACATAGGGCTTCATTTCTCAACAATGAGATCATGACCTGAGCAGAAACCAAGAGTTGAATGCTTAATTCACTGAGCCACCCACATGTCCCATATTTGCTTTATTTTTTTTCAATGAAATTAAATGTGTATCTCCTTATTCCATTAGCCCTCCCCCCTCCCACCTCTCCAAATTAATCCTAATATCTAAATTTGGCATTTTCCAACACCCAAACCTGTCTTTATATTATTAATATAAAGGGTTATATTAATTAAAACCATATAGCATAATTTGTTATATTTTTCAAGTGTTATATAGATGGCATATAAATTGTTAAAATATTACATAAATTAACCATATAATACTCTGATGAGCATATAAATTGTTTTTTCCACCCAACTTTATTTTATTTATTTATGTTTAAGTAAGCTCTACGCAGAGCTTGAACTCAGGACCCTGAGATCAAGAATCCCATACTCTAACAACTGAGCCAGCTAGGCACCCCTCACTCAACATATTTTTAATTTTTTTGTTTTTATATTTTTAAAAAGATTATTTATTTGATATAGTTTAGTCCATTTATTTTATTTTAATTTTTAATTATTTTTACAAATTTTTTTAAGTTAAGTGTTGTTTAGTAATCTCTACACCCAACCTGGGGTTCAAACCTATAACCCCAAGATCAAGAGTCCTGTGATCTTCTGACTGAGTCAGCCAGGCGCTCCTCTTAACACATTTTTTTTTAAAGAAGGATCCATGCCCAGTGCAGAGCCACGGGGCTTGAACTCACAATACTGAGATCAAGATCTGAGCTGAGACCAAGAGTTGGACACTTAACCAAGTGAGATCCTTAACACATACATTTCTTTTATAACACATATTTTTGAAAAAAATTTTGAGTAAACTTTATCCCCAACTTGGGACTGGACCTCACAACCCTGAGATCAAGAGCCACATGCTGTCCCAACTGAGCCAGCCAGGTGTCCCTGATCATTTTAACTCAGGTATGGTGTCCCCCTATATAAATGTATCACAATTTGTCCATTCCCTTGTTGAACATTTAGTTTAGTTTCAGTTCTTGCTGTTAGAAACAATGGTGAAATGGACATTCTTGTTCATGGAAAGGGATGAGCAGACTCTTTGCTGAGCTTGGTCCCCTTATCATGACCTGAGCAGAAACCAAGAATTGATTGCTCAACCGACTGAGCCACCCAAGTACCCCAGCACTTTCAACTTCTAATAATGTCTTTAATAATACATTTAACCATCATTTCTATCTACACTAATGTAACCTGAAATAATGAGCCACTCATATATATTGTTGAAATAATAAAGCTGTTTTTCCCCTCCAGAAATATAATTAATTGCCTATTATTGTGCCAATTCTTCTAGAGAATCAAAGGACATTCTAGAGCATTCTTATTTTGTCCAGCATTGCAATTTTAGGCTATAGTTTATCATTAGTATTATTTCCCTTCTGTTCTCCAGTAGATTCAGCAGATTCAGCTTTATATTTTAAAAGAATGTTAAGAAATAGTTTCATCTCTTTTTTTTAAAGATTTTATTTATTTATTTGACAGAGATAGAGAACACAGCAGGGGAAGCAGTAGGCAGAGGGAGAAGCAGGCTTGCCCTGAGCAGTGAGGCAGACACGGGGCTTGATCCCAGGACACTGGGATGATCTGAGCCAAAGGCAGACACTTAACAACTGAGCCACCCAGGTGCCCCCATTTCCATCTTTTGTCCTCGATGTTTGTTTATATTTTATTATAAGGTATCCATTTATAAGTATCAAAATCTGCAAACTTACTACCTATATAAGAATATCAGAGCAATAAAGATAAACCAATGGTAAAAAGTTAACTAGTAGTAGTAGCAACAACTACATAATTAAAGGGTAAGGATAAATCAGGATCCTCCTAAAGGGCAGTCTTCTATTTTGATATGAATTGAAATGGCAGAAATGCTGCAAGTGTTTCTCAGATTTCACTATAGCAAGAGACCCGTCTATCAATGATCATCATAATATCTTAGGACAATTAACTTGAAGTAACAAGTTTATAGTAGAATTTACATCCTGAATTTTATCCATTGCAGCAACTAAGGTCATATTCGAACCCATATCTACATCCGTTATAAGTGAAAAATACACAAACCCTTTGGTACAAATATTTTGCTTCTAGGAATTTATTTTTTGTATATACTCAAACATATTGAAGTTTATTCAGAGTAATGGCAAGAAGAAATTAGCACCTACCTTTGGACCAATTAGTATACTAAAAGCTTTACATATATTAACTTATTTGATCCTCATAACCTTAGGAGGTAGGTATTATTCCCATTTTACCGATGGGTAGGTATAAACTTATAGGCAAGTATCATGGGTAAGTACATTTGGGTAGTTACTATTCCCATGTTATAGATGTTTGGAGAAGTTAACCTTCATAGAGTTTTGGAGAAGTTAAATGATTTATAAGCAAGTTCTTTTTTTTTTTTTAGAGATTTTATTTATTTATTTGTCAGAGAGAGAGGGAGAGAGAGCAAGCGAGCACAGGCAGACAGAGAGGCAGACAGAGGCAGAGGGAGAAGCAGGCTCCCTGCCGAGCAAGGAGCCCGATATGGGACTCGATCCCAGGATGCTGGGATTGAGCCGAAGGCAGCTGCTTAACCAACTGAGCCATCCAGGCATCCCTATAAGTTCTTATAGACAGATTAACCCAATAAAATGAAGTGAAATTTAAGAGGAATTTCGGCTATCGGGCAGGCTTCTGTTCTGTCAGCAACTATACAACATATTAATGAGATGGAACTAAATATGCTGCTCAGAACACTAATAACATGTCTATAAAGCACTGCTCACTCATAAGTGAAAATTAATGACCTGATGCATAGGTATTATTCCCATTTTACAGATGAAGAAAATGAGGTTTGGAGAGGCTAAATAATTTGCCTGAGTTTGCAGAACTAGTAAGGGATGGAGCTGGAGTTCAAACCCAGGCCATATAGCTCTAGACTCCTTTAATCACTACTATATGCTCACATCCTTAATCACATCTATATGCTCATCAGAGTATTATATGATTAATTTAATTATGGTATATAAGCCAATGGAATATAATGCAGCCTTAAAAAATGAGGAAGCTTTTATTCTTTTTTAGAATTTTATTTTGGAGGGAGAGTGCACATGCACACACACAAGCGTGGGGAAGGGCAGAGGGAGAGGGACAAAGAGACTCCCCACTGAGCACAGAGCCCAATCCCAGGACCCTGAGATCATGACTTCCCCCATGACCTGAGCCAAAGTCAGATGTTTAACCAACTGAGCCACCCAGGCATCATATGAGGAAGCTTTTTGTATATGAATATAAGACAACAGGCAAGCTATATCACTAAGTGAAAAAGCCCAGTGTATAATAATCTATTGTGTGAAATTATATCATGAACCCAGAGACCTGAGATTATATACAAAATTTGGGCTAAATGTGCATTTGCCTGAGGGAAAGTTCGCTAACTTCTTTTTTTTTTTTAAGACTTTATTTATTTGAGAGAGAGAACATGAGCAAGGGGAGGGGCAGAGGGAGAAGCAGAATCCCTGCTGAGCAGGGAGGCCAGTGCCGGGGTTGATCCCAGGAAAGTTTGCTATTATTACATTTCCCCCCAAAAATGACTAAGAATATCTATGCTATGGGGTGCCTGGCTGGCTCAATCAGTTCAGTACAGCATACAACTCTTGATCTTGGGTTGTGAGTTTGAGCCCCACATTGAGTGAATACATTATTTAAAAATAAAATCTTTAAAAAAAAATTTTTTTAAAGATTTTATTTATTCATTTGACAGACAGAGATCACAAGTAGGCAGGGAGGCAGGCAGAGAGAGAGGAGGAAGCAGGCTCCCCGCGGAGCAGACAGCCCGATGCAGGGCTCGATTCCAGGACCCTGGGATCATGACCTGAGCTGAAGGCAGAGGCTTCAACCCACTGAGCCACCCAGGCACCCCTAAAATTTTTTAAAAATAAAGTTAAAAAAAATTATCTCTTGTTATGAATGAACACTTGGCCTTACACAAATTGTATATACACTGTGATTTATATATACATATAGAAATATGAACAGAAGGGGCACCAGTGTGGTGCAATCAGTTAAGCGACTAAACTCTCAGTTTTGGCTCAGGTCGTGATCTTCTGGTCGTGAGGTCAGGTTGTGCCAGGCCCCCTGTTCAGCTTGGAGTCTGCTTGAGATTTTCTCTCCCTCTGCCCCTCCTGCTTGTGCTCTCTCTCTCTCTCAAATAAATAAATAAATAAATAAATCTTGAAAAAAAATACGAACAGGAAAAGATTAAATAAAGTAAATAATAACATCCTATACCAAAAATCCAGATGGATCAAAGATTTAACTGATTACAAAGGAAAAAGAAATTACTAAAATAAGCTGTAGGGAAATATTTTTATAATTTACTAAGTGTAAGTCCTAACCCAAATCCATAAGATAAAAGATATATAAGTTCAACTACATACCAACAAGGGAAAATTTCTTCTTTTTTTTTAATAATTGGGGGGAGGGACAGAGCGAGTAAGAGCAAGAGAGAGAGAATCTTAACTAGGCTCCGTGCCTAGCACAGAGCCTAATGTGGGGCTTGATCTCACAACCCTGAGCTCATGACCGGAGCTGAAATCAAGAGTCGGACACTTGACTAACTGAACACCCAGGAGCCCCAAGGAAAAAAATTTTTTTTAATTTTATTTATTTATTTATTTGACAGACATAGATCACAAGTAGGCAGAGAAGCAGGCAGAGACAGAGAGTAGGGGAAGCAGGCTCCCAGCTAAGTAGAGAGCCTGACACGGGGCTCGATTCCAGAACCCTGGGATCATGACCTGAGCCCAAGGCAGAGGCTTTAACCCACTGAGCCACCCAGGTGCCCCCAAAAAATTATTTTAAGATGCTATTTATTTATTTGACAGAGAAAGACACATCGAGAGAGGGAGCAGAAGCAGGGAGAGTGGGAGGGTTAAGCATCTGCCTTCAGCTCAGGTCATAATCCCAGGGTCCTAGAATCGAGTCTTGCATTGGGCTCCCTGCTCAGCAGGGAGTCTGCTTCTCCCTCTGCCTCTGCACCTCTCCCCTGCTTGTGCTCTCTCCCTCATGCTCTCTCTCTCAAATGAATAAATAAAATATTTTTTAAAAAATAGCTTTGAGGGGCGTCTGGGTTGCTCAGTGGGTTAATCCTCTGCCTTCGGCTTCGGGTCATGATCTCAGGGTCCTGGGATCGAGTCCCGCATCGGGCTCTCTGCTCAGCAGGGAGCCTGCTTCCTCCTCTTTCTCTCTCTCTGACTGCCTCTCTGCCTACTTGTGATCTCTCTGTCAAATAAATAAATAAATAAAATCTTTTAAAAAATAGCTTTGAAATATATGAAAACAGTTTCAATTTCACCCATACTAAGAACCACACTAAGATACCATTTTTTACCTATCCTATTGGCTAAACTATAGAAGTTTGAGAAGACACCTTGTCAAAATGTGGGGAAATAAGCATTCTCATATACTGCTGGTAGAAATGTAAACTGGTTTGGGCTCCTGGGTGGCTCAGTAGGTTAAGTTTCTGCCTCCGGCTCAGGTCATGTTCTCAGGTTCCTGGAATCAAGCCCCACATAGGGCTCTCTGCTCAGCAAGGAGCCTGCTTCCTCCTCTCTCTCTGCCTACTTGTGATTTTTCTCTCTCTGTCAAATAAATAAATAAAATCTAAAAAAAAAAAAAGAAACGTAAACTGGTTCAACATTTGTGGAAAGCAATATATCAATAATAATATTACAAATATATATATTCTTTGACTCAGCAATTCCGCTCTTAGGGATTTATCCAGTAGAATTACTCCAACAGGTGTGAAGTGGCATGTACACATTCGTTGTGGCATAGTTTATAATAATAAAAGACAAAAAACTGCATGCTCAAAAATAGGAAATGAAATCATGACACATTTATACAATAGAAAACTCTGCAACTAATACTCCCAAATAAACAGAGAAATGGTTACATACTAAGATGAAAGCAACTCCAAGATGTAATGTTCAGTGAATAAAACAAGTTCCAAAAGAGTGTGTAACATATACTATTATCTTATCAAATAAACGGTAGGAGGAGAACATATCTATGTATTTGCTGATATGTGCAGAGTTATCTGTGAAACTACTTACAGATGATAACACTGGTTTTCTCCAAGGATGTGGCTGAGGGGTTGAGGTAGAGAGGAAACTTCCTTTCTACTTATTCTTTGTGTCTTCTGAATTTTCCATCATGAACATATTCTTTTTAAGATTTATTCATTTATTTCAGAGAGAGAGCTCATGCATGCAGGAGCAGGGGGAGGGGAGGGAAAGAATCCCAAGCGGACTTCCTGCTGAGTGTGGAATCCAAATTGGGGCTCAATCTAATGACCCTGAGATCAATGACTTGATCAAGAGTCTGACAGTTAACCCACTGAGCCGCCCAGGTGCCCCAAATGTATTATCTATTGAGAATAATACACTGAATTTTCTTAGATATCAAGAATCTATGAACTAGTATTCTCTGTATCCCCTTTATCTCCTGTTTTCTACTCCACTTCCTTACCTTTCCCTACCATAATTCCACTCTAGGCTTTTAGGCTTTACTTACTGTCATGGAGGGTACTTTTGTTTTTGTATTACTTTCAGGGGTAGAACTGAGTGATTCATCAGTTGTATATAATACCCAGTTCTCATTACATGGAGCATCCTCTGTAATGTCCATCACCCAATGATCTTATTCCCCCCACCCACCACTCCTCCAGGAAACCTCAATTTGTTTCCTAGACTTCAGTGTCTCTTATGGTTTGCCTGCCTCTGAATTTTCATCTTATTTTATTTTTCCTTCTCTTCCCCCATGTTCATCTGTTTTGCTTTTTAAATTCTACATGAGGGGGTGCCTGGGTGGCTCAGTGGGTTGGGCCTCTGCCTTTGGCTCGGGTCATGATCCCAGGGTCCTAGGATTGAGCCCCACATCGGGCTCTCTGCTCAGTGGGGAGCCTGCTTTCCCCCCTTTCTCTCTGCCTGCCTCTCTGTCTACTTGTGAGCTCTCTCTGTCAAATAAATAAATAAAATATTTTAAAATTTAAAAAATTCTACATGAGTGAAATCATATGATAATTGTCTTTCTCTGAATTATTTCACTTAGTGTTATACCCTCTCGTTCCATCCACATCATTGCAATGGCAAGATTTCATTCTTTCGATGGCTGAGTAATATTCCATTGTGTATATATACCACATTTTCTTGATCCATTCATCTGTTGATGGACATCTAGGCTCTTTCCATTGTTTGGCTATTGTGGACGTTGCTGCTATAAACATTGGGGTGCACATGCCCCTTAGGATCACTATGTTGGTATCTTTGGGGTAGATACCTACTAGTGCAATTGCTGGGTTGTAGAGTAGCTCTATTTTCAACTTTTTTAGAACCTCCGTGCTGTTTTCCAGAGTGGCTGCACTAGCCTACATTCTCACCAATAGTGTAAAGAGGGTTCCCCTTTCTCCACATCCTTGCCAACATCTCTTGTTTCCTGACTTGTTAATTTTAGCCATTCTCACAGGTATTAGGTGATATCTCATTGTGGTTCTGATTTGTATTTCCCTGATGCCGAGTTATGTCCAACATTTTTTCATGGGTCTGTTGGCCATTTGTACATCTTTTTATGTTTTTTTTTAAAGATTTGTTTGACAGAGAGACAGCAAGAGGGAACACAAGCAGGGGTAATGGGAGAGGGAGAAGCAGGCTTCCCAGCAGAGCAGGGAGCCCAACATGGGGCTCAATCCCAGGACCCTGGGATCATGACCTGAGCCAAAAGCAGCCACTTAACAACTAAGCCACCCAGGAGCCCCTGCATGTCTTCTTTGGAGCAATGTCTGTTCACGTCTTCCACCTGTTTCTTGTTTTTTTTATTTCTTGGGTATTGAGTTTGATAAGTTCTTTAAAGATGTTGGATACTAGTCCTTTATCTGAAAAGACATTTGCAAATATCTTCTTGCATTTTGTAGTTGCTTTTTAGTTTTGTTGACTATTTCCTCTGCTGTGCAAAATCTTTTTATCTTGATGAAGTCCCAATAGTTCACTTTTAAAAAGATTTTATTTATTTGACAGAGAGAGAGCTAGTGAGAGAGACAGAAAGAGCACAGGCAGGCAGGCAGAC
>ML098679.1:14906-105825 GCA_003697995.1 Taxidea taxus jeffersonii | reverse complement strand
TCTCTCTCTCTCTCTCTCTCTCTCTCTCTCTCTCTCTCTCCCTCTCAAGTAAATAAATAAAAATCTTTAAAAAAAAAAAAAAGGAAATCCTACCATTTACAACAACATGGGTGGACCATGAAGGCAATATGCTAAGTGAAATAAGGCAGACAGAGACAAATACTGTATGATCTCACTTATATGTGGAATCTAAAAACAAAACAAAACACCAAAATTCACAGAAAAAGATATCAGACTTGTGGTTATTAGAAGTGGATGATGGGAGGAGGGAAAATTGGAGGTACAAAGGATACGAATTTCCAATTATAAGACAAATAAGTACTAGGGATGTAATGTACATGGTGACTACAGCTACTACTGATGCATGATATACAGGAAAGCTTTTCAGAGTTCTTATTACAAGGAGAATTTTTTTCTCATTTTTCTTCCCTTCTTTTTTTCTTTCATTGTATCTGTCTGAGAAGATGGATGTTAGCTGAACCTACTGTGGTAATCATTTCACAATATATTACATATATTTATAATCAAACCATCATGTTGTCACCTTAAACCTTTACGGAGATACATGTCAATTATTTCTCAATAAAACTGAAAAAATCGGATCTAAATAATAGTATTTATATGCAAGAACTCCCTATGCTAAAATCACCTGTCCATGGTAGGTGTTGGCAATGCCAGG
Organism: Taxidea taxus jeffersonii; assembly: GCA_003697995.1. Classification (NCBI taxonomy): domain Eukaryota; kingdom Metazoa; phylum Chordata; class Mammalia; order Carnivora; family Mustelidae; genus Taxidea; species Taxidea taxus. Next base: position 105,146 of record ML098679.1, on the reverse strand, counting down.
AAAAAATATCTCTCTTCTGCTTAAAAAGAGATCTGTTTCTATCAGATTTTTCAAGAGCCCTGCTCTAGTTTTGCACACACAACCCTTTTGTAAATGTCTACACAGGTACGTCCATGCATCTTTATTTATTTATTTTTATTTCTTTTTTTTAAATTTTTCTTCTTAAAGTGACAGGTAACCCCTCTTGTACACTCACATTTAAAACCTCATACCAAAAGTTTCCATTTAGAAGTTATGCTCTTCCTTCAGAAAAGAAAAATAAATTGTATCTTGCACAAAACAAATATCCTGTGAAATGGAGTTGCTATTCTTATTGTTTACTCTCTCCAAGACAAATGTGCATTCTATAGCTGAACTCAAGGTGAATTTTGCAACCTCTGTGCCCAGGCTCAGAAATGTACCATAGCAGAATCCTTCTGACAGTTCTTCATACTTAGCTCTCTTGGATGTGGACATGAACGTTTTGGGTTTCAGTTGGATACCCTGCCCTGACAGGGACTGAGTGTAGCAAGATTATTTGGGAGGAGAAGAAATATAACAAGGGGAGTAGGAAAGTAATGTGGAGTTGGGGGAGGTGAGTATATTAGTCAGGATTTTCCAGAGAAACAGAGAAAAATGAAGATATATAGATATAAAGATATTTATCACAGGAATTGGCTCACATAAAATAAACAAAAAACACTAAAAAGTCCCACATTCTTCCATCTGCAAGCTCCCCACTCATTCTCTCTCTCTCTTTCCTGGAAAACCAGGAAAGCCAGTGGTGGAATTCACTCCAAGTTTGAAGACATGAGAACCAGAGGAACTAATGGTTTAGTCTCAATCCAAGTCTGAAGGTCCTAGAGCCCAAGACCAGATGCACGGATGTCACATGAGTACTGAATCATAAGGTGATTGAGGAGACAACTCTAAATTACAGTCAAGAAATTTTATAGTCTATAGCTATATCCAAAAGAAGAGCAAGGCAAAAAGTCTCTATCATGAAGGCAGGAGAAGATGGATGTCTCAGTTCAGAGAGAACAAATTCACCCTTTCTTCACCTTTTGGTTCTATTCAGCCCCCTTAACAGATTGGATGATGCCTATTCATATTGGGGAGGGCAATCTGCTTTACTCAGTCTACCGATATTCTGGAAACACTCTCACGTATACATCCAGAAATAATGTTTTAACAGCTATCCTGGCATCCCTTAGCCATAAATAAGGCTAAGTTGGCACAGGAATCGTCATCACAGAGGGAAAGTAACAAATTGTAGAGGAGGAGCTCCACTATAGTGCTAGGATGACTTTCGGTGTCTCCTCATAGTCCACACAGGTGAGACCCAAGTCATAGTGGAACATCCTGTGATCCACCCTGGAACAAAACAAGATAAGCAGTCTTATGAGTGGCAGTCACAAGACTACTTTTCATCCATGCCCCTATCTTACCGGAAGGACCCTACTTTGTGGAAAGCTGCTTTGAGCACTGGTTCTGGTGAGACACGAGACTTTCTATCTTGCTGTCTTTGGGTACAGCTGCAGACTGTACAACTACTTGGCTACAATTTAGAGTCAGTTCCTCAATGACACTGTGACTCACTGCTCTAGTGGTCTCTCACCTGGCTCCTCTGCTTCTACATTGTCCTGTGAAGTCCTGGGATGTGAGTTGCTGATACTCTGTTGATCTTGTTTTTCTGTGTAAATAATAACCTCTCTAAATCCATCTGGACTTTTTTCTCTTACCACGTGAATCCATGGATGTGTGGCAAGATAACCTAGCAGCTACATCATACTGCTGTGCAGGAACTACTTGACTTCTTGATGCAAGCAAGAGGTACATATTAAAGGTAATTGCCACAGTGGAAAACTAAAGCTTTACTATGGGGAATAGTGTTAAATGCAATGCATACCTCAGTTACCCTAGCCAAGAGACAAGAGAGCTGGAGTAGTTATATTCCCAGACCCATACCATTGATTAAGGGCTGCCTTGGAGGGACATGAATAGCCAGGTGCCTCTGCCCTGTGGGTGTAAGTTAGCAAAGTGTGTTCCAGCATCCCAAAGATAAAAATAATGGCTATTGCAGATCAAGTTCTGCATGCACAGAAATGGTAAAGGGACCAAGGGAATATTGCCAGAGTAATATAAGTATCTATTACAACCTGGTTATATCAGTGGTCATGCCAAAAGAATATTGTATTATAGTCTAGTGAGGCTTATCAAAGAATTTTAATATTAAACATCTTCTCAAAGAAGAGAGTTGTCTAAGTAAAATAGTCACAGCTTAGCCCATCATTCTCTATCTTTTTTAATTTTTTTTTCCCCTATAGTATGAGTTTATATGTTTGCTATCTTTCCCCTCCACATAGCAGGGGCTTTTCTCAAACTTCTTCACCAATGTATTTTCAGGGCCCAAAAATGTGCCTATCACATGAGTGCAAAGAATGTTAAATGAATGGGGGGGAGCATGAATTAATGAATGAGTAAAATTGTTTTTCAATATGTCTTTGGCTAAGGTGATCTATGGCCTCTGCTAAGACTGTGGAATCAGAAAAGTCACTTATAATTATAGGTGATGATTCCTGATTCACCTGCAGGGTAAGAAATATATTATATTCATTTTATATCTCTAAGAGCCACCAATAACAGGCTTGCATGTTGTAGACCTTTAAATATTATCCAATTCATTAAACTGTTACTTTAAAAATGTGTCATTCTCTTTCATTTGTATGACTATTGATATTTTCAAACACTTTACTTTTATTATCTCATTTATTTCTCACTTCAGTGCTCTGCAACAGGTTAGTAGGTGTTATAATTCCAATTTTGCATATAAGGAAATTACAGAGTAGGCAGTTAGTTGGGTATGAGCTGGAGGTAAAGGTGGTGATAAGTAGGTGACACATTAGAAGCCTGAGGACACAACATCCTGACTTTGTGGCTTCCAGGACCCTGGGGCTGACAGACCAAGTGCCGCAGGTACAGAACCTGCCCTCTCCTCTTCAACCTCTGCCCAGCTCTAACCTATAGCTTCATTATAGTATATTTGCATTACGCTTTTGACCCCTGCCCCCACAGAGGAAGATAGCCAGGCCAGTTCTGGCAAGAACCTTGTAGGGCCAAAAACTCCTCCTTCTGGTAGGAGTCCCTTAGAGCATTGGAAACAACCCCAGCTGGAGGTCCCCCTAGCTATGACATTTAACCTGCACGAATATAAAAAGAAAAGACACTCCTAACCCTGACGCAGTTGTCAACTCTAGGCCTGTGCACTCTCCCTTCTCAAGAGTGTATTGTCCTTGATAAACTGTTTTGTGCTTGCTTCCTTCCTCTGGCTGTCTTCACTTGAGCAAGGATCCTCACATAAACCTTTCATGCATATTCCAAGACCAGGACCTCCATTCATACAGTGCAGACTCTCCCACCAATGACAGAAAAACATTATTTTCAAGAGGATTGTACAAGTTTGAAGATGAAGAAACCAGTCCAGAGAAGACATGATGGGAGGATCTGAACTAAAATACCAACAGGTGAGGAGAGAGTATCAGATTACATAACAGAACAGAAAAGATCTGGTGATGAATTGCACAGGAGATAAAGAAGAAAGAAACATAAAGGTGATGAGAATTGGGGCTGGGTCAATAAACTAATGATGGAATTTTTACAAGTAATGTGAATACTGAAGAAATGGAAGGGGTTTGGAAAGAATGCAGGAGAAGATGGGGATGGGAGCAGGGTATAACATCAGTTTAGGACACAATCTGGTGTTCCTTTATGCTCTGCTACCTCAAAAAGGTATACATTCTTTAGGATTTTATTTTAAATGAATGAAGACAATGCAAATGTAGATACAAAGTGGTAAAAGAGCTTGTATATGGCAAAAGCTGAATTCAAAATAAAGAGCCAGATAATTCCATCACAGGGCCTAAAGAATCTTTCAATGTCATGAATCCAGCACCGGTGCCCAAGTAAACCAAATCTGACCATACACACACACACAAACACACACACATACATTCATAATTATATGCAAATATGTACAATGTGCTTGTTTTTAACAGCCAATATTTAAAGTGCTCTACACTTCTTAAATTACTCAATAAATATTTCATTTGATGCAATTTGATGGTCGTCTGCTCACATGATGTTTCATTCCTTTATCAGAAGGCTCCAAATAGAATTTTATTGTGCCTTTACTGCAGTGGAATTTAAAACTAGAATTTTTATTTTGTGCTTGTCACATTTAATGATAATAATCACTTCGATCCATCAAAGTAATTTCATATCCAAGCAAGAGACAGTTCTTCTCTTAAAATTCTGATAAATTTGTTGTGATACAATTGCATTGACTAAGCAATTAACAAGTAACAGGGCTGAGATTGCAACTGTGGCATAAACAACAAAGCAATTTAAAGTGACAGAGCTGTCAGGTGAGCGAATCTCATTTGACAGTCTTACCCAGTTTTAATATCTTACTATTTGTGTTCTGGGAATAATGTAAATGAAGCATGAGAATAGGTTTGTTGAAGGATTTTTTTTTCCTTTTGCATACTTATTCATGTCATAGCTAGTCATTATGCCGAAGAATTTTAAAAGGTTACAGTGAAATGATGTTTACCTTAGCTTGTGCTTCTCAAAGTGTGTGTGTATAACATGCAAGCTGAGGTTCAGATACAGAACACAAGCTCACCTTTTCAAAACGAGCTCTTAGGCTGTAGAATGATTGTCATCATCTATGCATGATTTATTTAATACTGTGGAGCCTATTTTTGCAATAAAACAAGACTTCAGGTTTGACATTCATTTACTCAAAATATAGAAAACAATCTCACCTATCATATGGCCTTCACATTGACATGTGTCACAAAACTCACAGAAAAAAAACGGCTCTCCCTTGGGTGTGATGTAAGGTATTCACTGGAGAGTTTATTCTAACTGCATTGTAGGTGTAATTTTTTTAAATCCACTAACCAGATATTTCCTGTTGCACACGCACTTCGTCTTCAAGCAACTGAGTGTCCCAACATGATTCTGGCCAAACTGAAGCCTTAACTTCTCTTCCACTTTACTAAAAGAGAAGATTAGGATAGCAAGTGTGATAACACCAATATAATAATTTCTGCAGAATGAGTGTTTTGTTTTCTTTTTGCTTCTAAGAACATAAATGGATGCCCCCAGTGAGTCATTCCCCAAATGGCAGGAGGATACCTACTACAAACATTGGTCATATTGCTATCACTCACCTCCAGTGAACAGAAAGCAATGATCAGCACGGGCCTCAGCCACAGTTTTTTTGTGAAAATACCTTTTTGTGAATTCTTGATTTTAAGAAGTCATCAAAAACATTTATTACACACTTGGGAAGAAACTGAAAGTGTTCGCTGGTAGACCCCCAAGACCCGACCTTTACTGCCTACCTCCTTGTACTCACTAACCTTTGTCTTACATTTTTCCTTAAACTCTTCTTCTCAGCTTCCCTCTTAACTCAGTCAAGTGAAACCCAAAACCACCCCTTGGGTGATAATGACTGCTAGGACTTGATCTCCCACAGGCCCACACTACCCAGAACTTTTGAGCTAAATCCCTGCCTCAAACCTGCTCAGGTGGACCATGGAATGCCCACTGGAATGACCTACAAACCTTTTACCTTATTATAACACTAAAATCTCTGCCCCTCAGTCTTACTTACATAACATACTATGTATGTAGAGGCAAGTTTCCTTAAGGCTCATGTGTGACCTCATGCCAGCCTCTACATAGGATGATGATAAGACACTTGTCTTAGATATGCATCTAAGGATCTTAACATTGATTTCCATCTATGTTAGGATATGCATCCTAACCCCAAACAAAAGGAAACCATTCACTTTCTCAGAGAGTCATGGCTTTGGAAACCATCTCCCATGATCTTACATGCTGCAAATAAGTAGTACTTGTGCTACTGCTCAACCTGGTGGCTTTTCTGACTCACCAAGGAGTGAACTTACTACCTTGGTTCAGTTACAGAAGGAAGTGTAAAAAAGAACAAGTCCAAAGACATAAGCCATCTGTTTTTTTTTTCTCTTATTGTATCTTGTGTGTCTAAGGAAGAGCCATAGAACTTTAGGGTAGTATAGTTTGCCCTTTAGGAACCACATGCTAGGAGCTACACTCCAGTTGATGCAACAAGCAATAATCTACTTCTCTTAGCTATTATGAAGGATCTTTTGTTTCTGTGAGTTTGTATCTATTGTTTTATAAATATCTATACTCCTCAGATAAAAATATTAAAAATACAGTAGTCTTTATCTTGAAGAATTTTAAAAACTCTCCAAGACAGAGTTATTTTCCCCAGGCTTTCCAAAACATATATCACATATGACACTTTCAAAATACCTTCTCTTTCCTTTAATGAAAGAATAATATGCAACAAAAGAAAATGGGGCTGCATATGTTCTTCTTTATCTGGCTTTATCACCAAAGTCTGTTTTCTGTAGAAGAGCAAGACTACAGGAACATGGAACATTTCAAGTGAGTGAAGAGAGGTATAGCAAACCACAACAGAATGTCAGAATTTTGGCCATTCCAAAGCATTACCCCTCCTCAGAAAGCTGGAGAGTATGTCCTCCTTGTCAAAGGAGATCCTGAGACTCCCAAGAAAAACATAACTATGATCCAGCAGACTCGTGTAGATAAACCATAGCACTGCTTCATAATATAAATAATTGACAAAAACCTATAGGCAATCATGCAAGCCCAGAAATGAAAAAGAAAGAAGTTATAAATTGCCTTTTTTTTTCCTTATGAGACAAACCCAGACTATAACAACTATTATGGACAAGGATATTTACTGAAGTTATGGATATTTTGAGTAATGGAGCATTCATCAGAAATATCTCCCACACAGGGGTACCTGGATAGCTCAGTCAGTAGAGCATCCAAATCTTGATCTCAGGGTCAGGTGTTTGAGCCCCATGTTGGGCACAGAGATCACTTAAATAAATAACACTTAAAAAAAGAAGAAGAAGAAGAAATATCTCCCACACAGATAGATGGAAGGCTTTCAGAAATATCATAGCAAAGGCTAATGCAATCCATATTCCAAAGAGGCTACAAAGATATAGATAGGTCTAATTGTGATATCTTTCCTAGTGTTGTCATAATTCCCTCCTATTCTGTCAAGATCCGGATGAGTAAATAAACATATGAAGAAAGAGACACTAATACTTAAATGTCCAAAAAGGAAATCTCAGTCCAGCAAGTAACTTTTTTGGCTCTTTCCTCAGTTTCAACAGGTATACAATAAGCGGGCATTTAATTGAACTGAATACATTATCTCAGGGACAACTTGAAGGTAACCATCTACTTCTGCAAACAGCTCAATTTGTTCCATGTAAAATTTTTTGTGTGTGAGGAATATATGTACTGTCCTTTAGAGTATATGGTAACTTGATTGGTCAGGAGGAAATACCTTCACTCTCCTGTTGGTATGACTATTGCAACTGTGCTTAAAAATGAGAATGATAACCTCTAAGTGGGAGACTCAAACTCATTATTTTAATCAGTCAATAAAGCATAAAAATTGTCTATGATGTATATTTTAGGGCATGCATAAACGTATTTTAACAAATGTTTTTTAATGAATAATAAGCTGAAATCAACTCAAACAAGCACTTGAATGGCGGATACCAGTGCCTGTTCCAAAGAAACAATCTTAGCAGCTTGTGCTAAAAGGTTGTGGCCTGGCTGAGAATTCTTGTGACTAAATTTTAAAGGTGTTGGCACTAGTTCTTCACAAATATCAACAACTTTGGAAATACAAAATGGAAAAATGCAATCTTCAAATTAACTATTATTTAAGAAAAATATTAAACCATGACCATGAGATTAGCAATTAGAGCAGCAAACTTAAGTTTCTAGGGATCACAGTCTTGAATTTTTGGTTATTTAATGTTTGTTCCATGTCCTTGAAGAAGGAGCATGCAAAGAGCATCCTGGAGACCATACATATGAATTTAATAAACAAACAACACTGATGAGACTGCCTGGAAAATTCAGTGGTTGGAGAAGTTTGCCTTTACTTCCTCCTCTCTCTAATGCAGTGACCTTTAAAACTTTCAAAGGTCCAAGGGCTCCCCAGGTCTCATATTCTATTGTATAGGAGAAAATACCAAATGCAAGATCTCATTCTTATTACAAATAAAGATTAAGCAATTTTTCCTGGAATTTTTTATTCTATCAAGAAATATTTGAGTTTCCACTATGATTGATGTTCTAACTCAGTGGTTCTCCATGAAGGCAATTTTGTACCCCACACACATATGACAGTGTCTGAACACATTTTTGGTTATCATAACTGAGAGGATACCACTGGATCCAGTGAGTAGCAAGACCAGGCTAATAATCTGCTAACAATTCACAGAACAGTCTCCTACAATAAAGAATTATCCAGCTCTAACAGCACTCTTGTTGAGAAGCTCTGCTCTAGGGATATAATAAAAAAGACAAATGATTCTTTTCTATATTTGTTATCTCTCAGTATCACTACAAGAAAATATTTTAAAAGACTGTGTAGCTTCTATCTTGTACCCTATGCATATCCAAAATTTGTAGGTATATTAATACTTGACTTAATAGAAAATTAAAGAAACTAATCACAGTTGATTGCCTGTTTTAGCCAAATGCTACACAATGTTGTTACATATTTTGAGGCATATTCATACCTCTTTTAGTACAGTATACACATTTCTTTCTAAGAAGATCAGCACCTTTCAGGTCATTATGGTAGAGTTCTTGTGAAGTTAAAATCCCAGCATTCTATCCTGGCAATAGTTTTTACATTTTAACTCCCTGGATTCATAGCATGACTCTAGCTATCACTGTTCCTACTACCTTTTACACAACTGTTGGCCAAATCCCTCTAAACTAGGGATGTTTATGGTGTCCTTTTTATTGTCAAAGGACTTCTACCAACCTTAATGTCTGACAGCTTTCTCCGTTTCCATGATCTCTGCCTAGAAGGAAATTTAAAGTTCATACAATTTGCCTTTTAACATCCAGTTCAACTAGTGTCATTTGTTTCCTTCTAGAAGATCCAGGAAACATTTTTCCAGTCATCATGGACCAAAAGCTTTTACTAGAATATGAAATAAGAAAAAAAAAAAGAATATGAAATAAGGGGTAGAAAGGGATGCCACAGACATTGCGCATTTAACCCAAGATAGGGTAAAATTTTCATCAGCTGATGGCTCTCAGAACATGTGAACAGATTATGAATGATACATCATTTCTAAATAGATTGATGACTGACTGATAGATAGATGATAGATGGATAGACAGATTGATTGAGTACTTTAATAAATTGTTTTTATATTTATGGAAGACATGAACTTGTTAGGAGTATTGGATGTATTGGATGACACAGGACAAAAAGAATCTGGACAGACTGGAAAAATCAGAGTAAATCTTATGACATGAAAGTTCACAGGGATAATAAAAGGTCTTGTTCTTGACTGTAACAGAATTCTGAGCACTAGAACCTCATGGTTCACAGGACAAACTCCGGGACAGGGATGTCAGGGTTCAGCTTCTGGCACCATCACTTGTCAATAGCTGTATGACTTCTGACAGGTCATTTGACCTCACTGTGACTTGCTTTCTTTATCTATAAAATGGGGTTAATTATAGTCCCAATTTCATAAGGTTGTTGAAGAATTAAGTGAGTTAATGTACTTAAAGCACTTAGAAAAGTACCTGACATAAAGTTGGTGCTATGTAAGTGAAGTGATAGAAGGGACACGATTTCACTATGGCAAATGTGCAGGGAAACCTAATTAGGGAAGAAGAGGTTAGCCAAACTCAATTTGAGTTTTTAAAAAATGAGATTAATATTCAAAACTAAAGAAATGAAAAGCCCCTGTATATGTATGCTGCATCATAGATGAATAGTAATTAGATCAAGAAGAGGTAATAATCCTACTTTGTTCTCCATTATTCAAACCCTAGCTGGAGTAATAGTTAAAGACAAAGTAAAGGGCAAATGAAGGAGAGAAAGCAAAAGAGACAAGAGATTTGAAGGCATATCCAATAAGGAATGACTCATTCAAAGGCAATAGGAAAGTTTTGCCTAAGAAAGGAGAATCTCACAGGAGATATGAGACATGGCCCTTGTTATCAATTATCTGAAGAGTCATCCTATGTAGAGGATTAGATTAGATCTGTATTACCCCAATGGGTACAATTAGGAGAAAAAAAAACAACAGGAAAACTAAGTTCAGTTCATTATATTTTTAAGTTATTTTAAATATTTTAATAATTTTAATATTTCAGAGATGGAAAGACCTGTCTCAAAATAAATAAATAAATATATATATATGTACATATATATACATATACATATTCATTCACCAACTGTTCTTGAATAGTTACATATACGTATACGTATATGTATATGTATCTCATATATATCATATATATGTATCATATATATGTATACGTATATGTATATGTATATATATTCCTTTTTAGGAACTATTCAAGAACAGTTGGTGAAGTAAACAGTTTATCTTATTCCCTCTTGCTAGTAAAGTCAAAGAGGTGGAGCAAGAGCTGAGGACTGCTGAGAAGAGAATGGCCAGGAGTGACAGAGCTTATAGAGTTAAAGTCCTCTTGGGGTAGAAGCTTCTCTGATCCATTGCCCTAAGCAAAGCAGTAATGCTGTGAGAAGGTAATGCAAAGGGCATCAAAGTCGAAAGAAACAGCGGGGTGACAGAAAATCATCATTGCAGACACTAGGTGGCCAAATCCAAAGGAGAATAATCTTAAAAAGACAAGCCACTGAGGATTCAGCTCAGAGTGCTCCCTCCTCAGAGTGGCCATTTTCTGACCACAGTATCTGTAAGTCCCTCATAGACATTCTCTAGCATCACCATGTTTTGTTTTTGTTTGTTTGATTCTTCACTGTCTGAAATTAGCCTGTTTATTTATGCGATTACTTGTTTATTTTGTTTCCCCTCCTCAAACATAAGCTCCATGAGAGTAGCTACCTATAACTGTTTTGTTTTCCACTGTAAGCCCATCTCAGCCTATAGTATGTACCCAGCAAGCTTTCATTCAAAAAGTTAATGAGTGAATATCCAGATTGATAAACAATTAAAGAACTAAGGCACCCAGAGGCAGTAAATGAAAGTCATTGAAAGAGCAAACTCTCAACATTGTTGTTCTTTCAAGAAATAAGTCCACAGCTAATGAGTGACTACCTGGTATATTCAATCCTAATGGTTTGTGGATAAGTGATTTGTTCTAGACAAATAGGGATACTTGAGGAAATTAAGAGCAAAAAATACTTCAGGAAGTTTCAAATACTGGAAGGTGGGGGAAAATATGGTGGACCATATCAAACCATTCTATCAGTAGTTTTCAAAGGATTACCCCAGACCAGCAACACTGGAATCACCTAGGAACTTGTTACAATCCAAATTTTCAGCATCCTATTCAAACCTACTGAGCCAAAAACTGCAGGCATGCAGCCCAGCAATCTGTATTTTAACATACCTGCCATAGGTGGTTATCATGCATGCTACAGCTTGAAAACCACTAGGCAACATGATCTACTGAGGCCCTTCAAATGTTCCATGATTCTATAAGAATCAGAGAGCACAGGAGTAAGTCCCAGGTGTTAAGAGAGTTCCTACAGCACCCCTAGCCAAATTATACTCAATGAAATGTGAAGACAACAGTAACAACAGCAACTAGAATAATTCCCCAGGGTGTTGTATGTTTTCTTGTTCTGAATAGAAAAAATTTTCTTTTAGTAAAATGCTAAATTTAACAATGTAACGTATTTCTTTCCTGCAGGAGTTCTCAGAGCCTTCATATTAATAGAAATTGGCACTCTCCAAGAAAAATGGAGGTATAATATATTGTGCTTTCCATATGTATTTGATCAAGAATCCCCGTTTCTACAGTTCTTCTTTCAAAAGTATTTTACTTAACACTATCTAGGAAACACAACTTGAGAGTGGTAATTTTTTTTTTTTTTGAGAGCCAAGTGACCAAAAAGCAGAAGAGGTGCTGGTAGAATACAAGGGTCAAATTTTTTGTAATATTTTTATTTATTTATTTGATAGAGAGACAGCGAGAGAGGGAACAGGGAACACAAGTGGGGAGGTGGGAGAGGGAGCAGCAGGCTTCATGGTGGAGCAGAAAGCCCAATGTGGGGCTCCATCCCAGGACCCTGGGATCTTGACCTGAGCCAAAGTCAGACACTTAAGGACTGAGCCACACAGGTGCCCCAAGGGCCAAATTTTTGTCCATGACTAGCCATATCTGTGCATTTAAATATTCCTTTCTATCAGCAGGACATTGTAAGATGTGATTGATATTTATGTTTCTAGAGAATTGTATGCCCTACTAATGGTAATGTGAAGAGCAGTTGTGCCAATAAGTCTCGGATTGCTTTTTAGATTGTGAGCAGCTTGCCCATCTCCACATTTTTTATATAAACAGAAGTGAAGAATGGAAGAGAGGTGTGTTTTTCTTTTTCCCCAGTTTAAAGGAGCTAAAAATGAACTCGGCTGTGATTCATTAAACAGTATTACCTGTGTCAAGCATTAGAAAATTGCATTTCAGCTGAGGACATGAAAATACGTATATGAGTTACAGTGATAGTAAACAACTTTTCAATTAATTTATTTAAGCATTTGCAATTTTCATTTTCAAAGCAGAAGGAACAATATGGAATGTTGAACAAAAAAATTAATCTGTGTATATAATGCTCATTAAAATACAGGAAAAATTCAATGCTGTTGCCCCAAAAATACCATTCAAGCTGTGTTAGAGCAGACACTAGAAGCTTCACAGGTTCTATAAAGTACACCAAGGAAATTTAATAAACACTAATTAATCAAAGTAATATTTAGTTCCATTTCCAATTAACTCCTGCAATGAATGTTTATGAGAGGATATGGATGTCTAAAGACAAGTCTATTATTTATTTAGGCATTACTTATTTAGGCCTCCAACTACATCCAGAAATAATTGATTCAAACCACAATGCAAGTAATCAATACAGTAGAACTGTTTTCAAAAGCACAGAAAAAAAAAAAAAAAAAAGAGTCAGACAATAAGTGGGAAGAGAGAAGGAAAGGGGTGTGATTATAGAATAAAACCCAAGATAAAGGAATCTAAACAAAAGACTTAGCTTTTAACTCCCAGGCTACCACAGATATACGTATGTATGTATATATGTGACACATATATGTATAACTTGTGTGTGTACATATACATACATATACATATAAATAAAATGATTTGAAAACCTTTCATTGACTACTAAAAAGAAGCACAATGGTGGGCAAAGTTTATCTTAACCCTAAATTCTGGAAAAAAATATATACATGAGGACATGGATCCTCATATAAGAAACACTGAATAAATTTATGAATAATAAATTGCTTAATTGCTGTTTTATTTTAATATGAGGAGATGTTCTACATAGGACCATCTCTTATATGACTCCAATAAAAGCCAAAAACAGATTTTTATAATGTTGTTCTATAGTAATAGCCCAGGATATGCTGACCTAACCTGATGCAGTTTTAAAGCTTTAAAAAATCAGGAAGATTTATGAATAATGTGCCTCTTAGAGTAACCCATTTGAATATTAAGAATTTCATCTGAACTTCGGGTAGGACTCTGAGACAGATCATCTAAATACAGGGGTGCTGTCAAGTATCTAAAATTGATATGTCCTGTATTGTCGAATGAATCTTGAACGGTGGATTCATGTTCACTGACAGTATTCACATGGGGTTCTATCTACTACCCTGAAGATATGGCTGCAGGTATCTGATAAATGGTGTAAATTAAAAGAGTCAAATAGGCCTTATAAGCAAGACAGACTACATTTTTTTTACTAGGAATGTAGGTGAGGCTTTGAGACATTCTGTGATTCCTTTATGGACCAGCTAGTGCAGGCAGCATCACTAAAGCCAAAGTGGATGGCTAACCACCTTCAGCCAATTGCTTACATTTAATAAAGGTTTTTCTCATTTGACATGAAGGAACTCTTTCTCAATTTTTGTTTCCTGAGCCCCAGCAATGTACTCGATATAGCAAATACAAATTAAATACCCCTGAGTGAATAGCTTTTATTCAAGTGTTTCAGAAACAGATAATGTTAGGAGACTTATTCATTCATTCGATTAATATTTATTACGCAGCTTCCAAGTTCCAGGTACTGTGTTAGTTCTGAGGATACACTGATGGGCTATGCATACTTACTCTCGGATCTTACAAAGACCAACAATAAATAATTATACAAATTAAGACTTTAATTCCACTTGGGATGATTTTTCAAGTGAAAAAATGAGGGTGCTGGAAGAAAAAGTAGGGTAAAAGAAAACTTGTGAGCACTTGGAGGATTTAAGATTTTGTGGATAATATTCTCAGGAATGGTTTGGAGCCAGGTCATAGGAGTGCAACAAATAATTTTTTGACCAGTTACTATGATACGGTTCTAAGGCTCGTCACTATGGGGTACACGGATGACCAACAGCCTCTGAATTTCACAATCTCAAAATCCAGTAACAAAGATGTACTCCAGCTATAATCTAAAGAAAAATTTGTTTGCTGTATAATGAGAGATCAAAAATCCAGTCAGAGAGCTCAGCACTTGTACACTCGTGATGAGCACTGCGTGTTGTATGGAAGTGTTGAATCACTGAATTGTATACTTGAAATTAATATTACACCATAGGTTACCTAATTGCAGTTTAAATAAAAACTTTTAAAAAACTCTACTCATAAAGTTCAGAAGACACAAATTTCCTCACTGTAATAAAAATGTCCAAGAGTCTTACAAAGAAGAGACATTTGTAATGGACATTAAATGATACATGTGTGAAGCAACAGCAATGTCCACTGGCAGATTAAAGGAATAAAAAATGTAGCCTATACACACAATAGAATATTACTCAGTCTTTAAAAAGAAGGAAACCTGTCATTTGTGACAACATGAATGGGCCTGGAGGACAATGAGCTAAATAAAATAAGCCAGACACAGAAAGGCAAATACTATGTGACCTCCCTTATATATGGAACCTAAAATACTCAAACTCAGAATGGCTGCCAGGGCCTGAGGAGAAGAGGAACTGGGAACGTAATGGTTTAAGGATACCAAGTTTCTGCCATATGAGATAAATAAAATCTGGAGATCTGCTATATAGCATAGGATCTAGAACTAACAATTGTATGCATTAGATATGTATAGCTTTTTACATGTCAACAATACCTCATTAAGTAGTTTAAGGAAAAAAAAAAAAAAGAGTGGCCTGTGTAGATGCCACTGATGGAACAGAGAGAGGAGAAGGGTACTTTAGTTGACAGAAAAGCAAAAAGGGGATAGCATACAGAAACGGGTCACAGGCAGCTGTTGATAAGCACAGATGAAGGACATACATAAGTTAATAGTGGGGATAAGACAGAACAGGTGGGTTACAGCCAGTTCAAGAGACAGATGCCAGGCTACAAAGTCTGTTCTTCATTTAGGAGGAGATGGCAACCCACTGGAAACTTTTGATCACGAGAGTGACATGATAAAAAACAGGGCTTCAAGAACCTTAAACTCTGTAGGGTGACTTTGAGAGATGTGAGACCAAAGGTAATCAGACCAGCTGGTACTCCAGACAAGAGGTAATAAGGGTCTGAACTATGACAGTGGGAATGGAAATGAGAAATTACCAAAGAACACTGGGCTCTGAAGCTATTAGGAATCACCCGCAGGAACTGATCGGCTCACAGCAGTAGTGACCCCTCCATTAGGTCTATTGCATCGCGTCGTCAATAGCATGAGAACTGATTAGTCCTGAGAGATGTCCCTGAAGCAAACGCAAGCTTATTCTGTGGCCATTTGCATGGATGAATTCAACTACCGGGGGTTCACCCATGCAGTCTTTGACTTAATTTTAAAATCACACGCTACATCAATATTGCATCATTTATTCCACTGTGCTCCTTTCATAATCTTGAAATTATTAAAATACATTTTCCCCCACCTCTCTCCCTGTTTTATTCCAAAAATCCTTTACTTTTTTCTTAACCAACGTAAGTTTTTCTGTCTCCTTACCTGAGATTATTCCTCACCTCCCGAAACCTTAGATACAAATACAAGTTACAGTATTATATCTGGGAAGAGAAGAAAATAGAAGGAAATTTTATATTCAAACAGTAACTAGTAACAGTAAGTGTTCAAAAAACTTGGGACATCTTTGCCACAGAGATGCCTCCATTTAATAAAGAAGGGACCTGTCAATGACATACTCTGTTATTAGGAAGAGTATTACTGATGCTAAACATTTCACAGAAGGCAAACCTCTAGTGTTTAGAAACATGGGCTTGGAAGTCAGATGTCCTGTTCTTATGTCACTTGGTTCATTTACATTTTAGCTGTGCAATGGGTGGAAAATATGCAACTTCTCCAGGACTCTCTTTCCTTATCTAATATAAGGAATAGGAATTATACTGACTTTATTTGGGCCCTTTATGAAATGATCCACACAAAGCACTTTAGCACAGCAATAAGCACATGATCACTATTATTACTTTCTATGTTATCACCAATCAACTTCATGCTGGAAGTCTTCTTCTTTTTTTTTTTTTTTAAGATTTAATTTCTTTATTTGATACAGAGAGAACACAAACAGAGGGAGTGGGAAAAGGTGAAGCAGGTTCCCTGCTGAGCAGGAGGCCAGACTTGGGGCTCAATCCCAGCACCCTGGGATCATGGCCTGAGCTGAAGGCAGACACTTAACCGACTTAGCCACCCAGGTGCCTCTGTGTGAAGATCTTCACACAGAAAAATAATGTTGGTATGGTCTCAGTCTAGCTCATGATATCCCCATCTTTGCAAGATCATCTGCAGCCCAATGATTCAGAGGCCATGGACCTCAACACAAAGAATCCAAAAGTACAGCTTTTCCCTTAGTGCCCAATACAAGTCCCCTTTCCAATGATCATTCAAGACCCTAAACCATTTAAGATTTTCTCAGAGCAGGCTGCCAGGATGGTTCAGTTGGTTGACAGCATCCACTCTTGATTTTGGCTCAGGTCAAGATCTAAGGGTTGTGGGATTGAGCACTGCCTCTGCCTCAGGCTCAGTGCTCAGTAGGGCGTGGGCTTTGGATTCTCTCCCTCTCCCTCTGCCCCTCCCCCTCACTCTCTCTCTCTAAAACGAATAAATAAATCTTAATTTTTTTTTCCTCAGAGCTAAAATGATCAGAGTTTCCATTTTCATTCTCCATACTAAGTAAAGTGCCTACAAAGGAACTTTATTTAAAGATTATCTGTTAATCACCTCACAAGCTAACAGAAAACTGAGAGTTTAGACTTTGTTTTTGTTTTAAATTTGGAAATATCTCGCATTCCATCCACTTCACATGAGATTGCCTCACCCTAAGATAACACATTTTTTTATAACCTAACAAAAATTTGACACTTTTTCTATACTCCATGACTATGTCCTTGAATGTGTAAACAGAAACTCAAACATGCTCTCTATCAGCTTTTGCCAAAACATGTTCTATATAATTGTCCCCTGAGGTGCCTTTTCTCAAAACTAGTCAAATAAATGTTGAAAATGCCACATTCGGGTCCCCCTCCCTTAGAGATTCACAATGAATACCAGCATTTTAAAGGCTCTTAGAAAGCTTGTCAAAAAGAAACACATTAAACTATGTTTCGCTCAGAGGTGTTTTTAATAACAAAAGTTTTTAGTATTACAAATAAAAAATACCATGCTAAAGAAACAATGTTCCAGAAATTTTGATTCATCTAAATTTTAATCAAGGCACAGAGAACTCTTGCATTATTTTTTTAGATTACGTAAGCTACTGAGAAGTTGTTGAAGAGATAGAAGCGGCCATTTAGATCTTAAATGCTGTTCACCAATGATCTTTTTAAGGGATTGCTATTCCTAAAATTATTGAAACAAATTATCATACGTGATCAGAATTTATTTAAAAAGTTAATATCGTGAATATTTCATGGTATTAATATGCAAACTGTTGAGGTAACTATTTTTAGTAGTTATCTTGAAGTCTCAGTGTGACAGTGGGAACCATTCAATTTATTTTGAAAATTTGCTCTGATCACTGCAGAGGACATTTTATACCTACTGTGTGCCTAGCTGTTTGACATTTAAAAGGCCTCATAAAGAGATGCTAAGAGCCTTTAATCATCACACAACTCCATGCCATTAAAAGTCGATCATGAATGGGCACGAAAATGCATAAAAGGCCTACCTAAGACATACTAACTTTTTTGATCTTCTCTTAGACCTGGGGGAAAGACAAACACAAAATAGTTTCTCTTTCATTTATCTAAGCATAGTTCTTAAGACATATGTGCTAAGAACTCACAATGATATGTTTTTGTAAAAGATTCCCAAATTCTCCACGGCCAGTAACATGAAATGGGAGGGGGGGTGGGGAAGAGCCATATGTGTTGATTTCACAGTGTCGGTTACTATGAAGCCCTGCAGCCCAACGCTGGGTGAGAGGACTTCTTAAAGTTTCCAACACTTTCTAAATTAGGTCCTGCCTGAAATTGGGACAGAAGCACTTAAAGGGGAGGAATAAAAAAAAAGAGTAACAGAACTTAGGATGGAGATAAAAATACTTTGAGGGGTGTCTGGGTGGCTCAGTGGGTTAAGCCTCTGCCTTCGACTCAGGTAATGATCTCAGGGCTCTGAGATCAAGCCCCAAATTGGTCTCTCTGCTCAGCAGGGAGCCTGCTTCCCCCTCTCTCTCTGCCTGCCTCTCTACCTGCTTGTGATCTCTCTCTCTGTCAAATAAATAAATAAATTCTTAAAAAAATACTTTGAAATTTTCAAATCTGACAGAAGCTTATGCCTTTTTCAAAGTTCTTAAATTAATAAATGAATGCCGTTAAAATACAGAATTATATCTGGAAGTCTGACAAGGAACAATTAACATTCATTTACATTTTTTGAAGTGCTATTCCCTCATGGGTTGACTGTATAGGATCAAACGCTGTGGGTTTCCATAATAAATAACAACAAAGGATGATATTTTGGTTGATTATTTTTTCAATTTGATTCACTTTTCTGTACTTCTCTTGATTTCTGTTAAGAATAAAGAGATGGGTTAAAGAAACCCTAAAATCCACAGGCATCCCCATATGCACTGCAGTGTTATCTCTAATAGCCAAGATGTGGAAGCAATCTAAGTGCCCAGTGATGAATGAAAAAAGAAATTGTGAATTTTGTGGAATTCACATATTCAATTCCATTCCTAATATTCAATGAAAATATTATTAAGCCATAAAAAAGAAGGAAATCCTCACATTTGCAACAACATGGATGGTCCTTAAGGTCACTATGCCAAATGAAGTAAGTTAGACAGAGAAAGACAAATACCTTATGATTGCACTTACATGTGGAATCTAAACAACAAAAAAAAAAGAAAACTGAACTCATAGATGCAAAGAACAGATTTGTGGTTGCCAGACATAGGGGATGGGGAGTGGGTGAAATGGGCAAAAGAAGCCAAAAGGTGTAAACTTTCAGTTGTAAAATAAGTAAGTCCTGGGAATGTAATGTGCAGCACAGTGACTATAGTTAATAATGCTGTATTACAGATTTGAAAATGGCTAAGAAAGTGGATCTGAGAATCCTCATCACAAGAAAATAAATGTGTAACTCTGTGGAGGTTAACTAGGCTTATTGTGGTAATTATTTTGCAATATATACAAATATTGAGTCACTTCACTGTACACCTGAAACTAATATAATATAATATTGTATGTTAATTATATCTCAATAAAAAATAAGCCAAGAAATAAGCTTTAATTTGTATTGCCCACTTAATCCCTGACATATAGCCTAGACCTAAACACAAAACTATTTGATATACTTCCCTGATAAACACACAAAAATACTGTAGATTCAGATTGGGGACTATTTTAAATAGCCCATTTTAACTGGCTTAGATTCACTTTTGCTCTAAAACAATCTGGATTCTGCCCAATAATCAATTAAATTTATTATTAATTTTTATGCTACATTTATTATTGTAATTCAATAATGTATCTTACTAAATTTATTTTAGTAGACAGTTATAGAACTTTGAATACATTATTTAACTTTTTCATGTTGAGTATCCTTTGTAGAAAACCATGATCTCTCAGTCTGTCTAGACTCCCCTGGTAGCTTTTCTAAACCTATTCTGTTTACCTTCCTACATACCATCCTTACTGCATAATGACCCTGGGTGTCATTTCTGTGTAGAAATAAAAACCATGGACACATTTCTTCTTCTGTATACACTTAGAATGCCCTATGTATACAATTATCCTCTCATCTTCCCCTTCAGGCTCAGAAAAATAACTTTCCCTTCCTCTCTAAACATAACCTCTCTATTTTACTTCCCCATCTCTCTTCTCAGTCTCCACTGGACAGTACTGGTCCCTATATTTTTTTTCTATGATTTTCTTCCTTGACCCAGAATCTGAAACTTATGTTTAGTTCTTTCTTTCTCTTAATTACCTTAGAACAATGACAATACTATACAGTAGTAGTTGGCGGTTTAAAAATCCTCAAAGATGGGGAAGGGGAGGAAGGAAGGAAGGAGGGAAGAAGAGTCAGTCATTACTTATAATACACTCTTACCAACTCATTAAAATAGACTAAGTGATATTAGAAACAATTTCAACAATATCTGAATCAAAGTTTAAAAAAAAAATGAGTTGGACTCAGATGAGGGGAAGAACTCACAAAAAGCCAGAAAATTCATAACTTTAATACCCCGATCACAAGAGTAATCACTCTAAGTTTAGTGGTAAAAGCACTGGGAAAGAAGTCAGAGGATTTCCATTCTATTGCACTTAATTTTTTTTTTCTTGATTCACTAAACTTCAATTGATGCATCTGTAAAATGAGAGAATTGTTCTAGAGCTGTGCTTTTTTAAAATTTTTTTTTTAATTTCAGTATAGTTGATATACAGTGTCATATGAGTTTCAGGTGTACAATGTAGTGAGCTATGCTCACCACAAGTGTAGCTCCCATCTGTCACCATACAGTACAACTACAATATCTTTGACTATATTCCATATGTTGTGCCTTTTATTTCCATGGCTTATTCATTCCATGACTGGAATCCAGTATCTCCCATCCCTTTCCCCATTTTGCCCATTACACGCTTCACTATGGCAGCCATCAGTCTGTTCTCTGAATTTATAGGTCTGAATCTGCTTTATTATTGTTATTATTATTATTATTAGCATATAATGTATTATTTGCTTCAGGGGTACAGGTCTGTGAGTCATCAGTCTTACACAATTCATAACACTCACCATAGCCCATACCCTCCCCAATGTCCATCACCCAGCCACGCTATCCCTCCCCCATTCTCCAGTAACCCTGTTTCTTTCCTGAGATTATGAGTCTCTTGTGGTTTGTCTCCCTCCTCGGTCCCATCTTGTTTCCTTTTTTCCCTCTAGAGCTGTGTTTCATAACCGCTGACCACAACCCATTCATAAGTGGTGAGCAGAGATGGTTTCACTGGTGTAAAACTTGGGCATCCTCACAGGCCCCAAACTCAGAATGGCCCCACTTTGGATTAATAATTTGCAATTGCCATCTTGTAAATTTTAGTACATAGTTTCATTTTGCTCTGAGCCCTGCAAAGTATATAGTTGGTTCTGGTGGGTTGAGATCAGCAATTTTTTTCTGAATGAAGTAGTTGACAAGAAAAAATGCCAAGGTTCATCACTCTAAAAACTCCTGTTCCAGTTTTGTTTGTTTGTTTATTTATGTATTTATGCCTGTTATTTGTGGGTAGAGCAGGCGAGGGAGTATTAATATAAGTACATTTGGTTGCAAAATAAAATGTATTTGTTTATGTGAGTTGTGCTCAGTGATTAGACAATTACTAGTAACCCTACCAGTTCTAACATTCTAGGATTCTGTGTCTCTGTATTAACCGAGCTAGCATAATTAAAGAATCCTTCTGTTCAGTAGAAGAAAAACCAATCGTCCAATGGGAAAACCTAATGATTCCAACAAAGGACTCAGATTCAAAGGCTGCCAGTGTCACTTTCCTTTTGAAATGTTCCTATCCAAAAAGAAAAAAAATATTAAACATTCTAAATAAAGAACTATAATATAAAGATACTTTTTTAAATAAATGAATATCAGCACCACATAGTATCTAACCAAAAAACATGAAAAGTAAAATTCTCCTTTGTTTGCAACACATCAAGCATGTATTCTCCAAAGATCATAACATGTTTAAATTGGCTCTCATTTTAAGTTGCACCCTCCAACACTACCACAATAAACTTTAATTATTTTGAACACCCGAATATTTAGAACTTCTACTAGGGCCTTTTTAAAAAGATAGCATTCAGTATGATTGTACACACACTCTGATACCTGTTTACTGAACCTGCACATTGAACCTGGGATAAGACACAATATTCATGCAATAATAAACACTTTCCAGAGATGGGCATGTTGATATAAAACGGCTAAATGTACCTAAGCCATACAATTATTTCTCATATTTAGAAAGCAGTGACATTCTTTTTCTTAAAGAAACTACTTTTACTACACACATTTACAAAATGTGAGCCTTCCAGAGATTAAAAGCTTTTTCTAGCCAAGCAGAAATAGGATGGAGTTAAAACATTTTCCTGAACAACTCTAGGCTTACCAGAGTTCAACAGGCAAGCTGGTAAGAAAGCCCATTCAGCAGTAATACTCTTCTGAGAAAATGTTTGAAAGATAAAATCATGACCCCAAGGTGAACAGAAAGCCAGGGAGGCCCCTGTTTATAATCATAGTTCCAAAACCATTTCAAACAAAGTATATTTTAGAAGCTTTGTATATATCAATTATATGTCAAATTGCTACATGTGCCATAATGGGTACTTTGGGTGCTCATCATAAGCACCTTGCAGGTAAAATAGAATTTGGGTACACAGACTCTGAGTCTGACAAATAGCTACATTTTTCTTCTGTGGTTAAGGAAGCCATGTTCACATCCTGCCTGACAATACAGTGCAAATGACATTCCTAACTATGTCCCATCCCTAGACAAAAGATCAGAGAGGAATAGCCCTGCAGTAATAAAACCAGCCAGCGTTATGTGTGTGCCAGGAAACTAGCTATAGAGTTATGCAAAAAGAAGTCACAGATAAGGTTGACAGCTCACAAGCTGAGAAGTGAAAAGACCTGCATTTGTCTCTTATTTCAAATCCAGCCACTATTTTGTTTTCTCTTGTGCTTCAGCTCCCTTATTGGCAAAGAAAGGAGGTGAACATTTTCCTACTCATCTTCTAAACATACTGTTAGACTTACAGAGAGGCAGTATGATAAAGAGAAAGACTCTGGACTCTGAATTCAGTCTTCTATTCATGGCTCAAACTGCTGTAGGAACTAGGACTACCCAGTCACAAAGAAGCTCAATTTTTTCTCATCTTTAAGATAAAAATTCTTATACTGCCTAGTTCACAGAATTGACGTGCAAATGAAATAAATCTTTTTTTTTTAACATTTTTTATTTATTCATTTGACAGGGAGAGAGATCACAAGTAGGCAGAGAGGCAGGCAGAGACAGAGGGGGGGGGGGGGAAGCAGGCTCCCTGCTGAGCAGAGAGCCCAATGTGGGGCTCGATCCCAGGACCTTGGGATCATGACCTGAGCCGAAGGCAGAGGCCTTAAACCACTGAGCCACCCAGGTGCCCCAAATGAAATAAATCTTGAGTGGGAAAACTAACTTGAAAACACTAAATTGCTATTATAAATGTTAGATTTCTGCCTTGGAGTTACACGAGAAATATTTCAGAGAGGATATTTTTGGATAGCTGGATCTTCCTAACTTCACAATACTGTCAGATTACTAGAAGAACTTGCAGTAATTATAACATGAATAGCAATATGGTGGTAAAAAGAAAAACACACACACACACACAGTTTGATGGCCTATCCGCACTTAGCCACCTGAAGAAAATGAACCCACAATCCTGAAAGAAAGTGGGGAAAAATTAGGAAGACTCTTACTTGCTTAGAACCTAGAACCATCACCAGCAAGGAATTAGAGAGATTTGTTTATTCTGTAGGACTTCTTCTTTTTTTTTTTTTTTTTAGCCATTATTAGCAGATAGTAGTTTCCTTCCATCTTCCCCAGCTCAATCATCGCGCTCCACATACTGCATCCATGCACCATAGTAATCGCTACCACTGTAAGGATTTAGAAGATTTAAGTTTGGGGGGTGGTGGGGGGAAGACCTAAAGAAAAGATCAGTTGTGATCAGCTGCATGTTTTTAACAGTCTGGTCTGCACAGTATACCTGAATTGGGAGTAGACCCAACACCAACCCAACCACACAGAGAGAAAATGAACGAGTGGTGGGGACTCCAAAACTAAAGTACAGTGCTAGTTCTAGAAAAAGAATAGATGGGTGTCACTTGGCATATAAGCAGATGAAACAGCTAAGCATTTCAAGCATTACTTTTCTATCACATTATAATAAGTACAAGATGAGCCCATGTTTTTCACTGTTCACTGTAGCATACAGAGTTTTCAATATCTGACCTCTGCTTTCCTCAGCATCATTTCTTGCCTTTTTACATTGCATGTGACATCCTTGCAATAGCCAAACACTTGTATTTCTTTTTTTTTTAATTTTTTCAGCAGCTTTATTTATGCATAAATGATAAGCAATACACTTTGCAAAATACATAATATGCAAAAATACGCTATTTGATGTCCTGACATGTGTATACACCTGGGAAAGCATGACCACAAATGAGATAATGAACACAGATGTCATCCCCAAAAGCTTTCTCCTGAGGTCTGCAACCTCTTCCAACCATCCCGCCCTCCACCCTCCGCGATCACTGACTGGTTCTCTACGCCACAGCCGCCGCATTCTTGTATTTCTTTATTAATACTATGTTGTTTCTCTATCCCATGATTTGCTTTAAAATAAAAACAGTCCTTTTCAGACACATGCTCTACCTAGCTACTGCCTTCACATCATTAAGCCTCATTTCAACTGACATGTCTTTCAAATGATCTTCCCTAACTGTGACGCTTGATTCTGTGGCCTTCTCCTTTGTTCTTACAAAATGTTAATGCATGGACTCATACTAAATTTATCACATCAAAAGAGTCTATATATCTCTATACCCTTCACTGCAAGAGGTGAAAAGTTTCTTGGGACAAAGATTGTGTTCCTTGTCCTCTTAGTGGCACCAGTGCCAGACACACTACCTGTCTGCTTCCCTCCTAGACAAGCAGCTCCTGGGATTTCAGATCATGAGCCAGGTTCTAAGATACTGGGCAGGGGATGGGTGCTTTGGAACAAATCTATAAAGATCCAAAGGTTAAAAAAAAAATGCAGAGCCAAAGGGGAGCATCAGAGAAAACCCAAAACTGAATGCTTAAGTAGACAGAGTTATCCAGTAGACAGTTAAATTCAAGAATCTTAGCACAGGGGCAAGTGAAAGCCAGGCAAAGACAGGAGAAAAGGCAGAAGAGAGTCAATGACATAGCAAGGGGATTATATCGGAAAACTGGAATAGAATCTGGAACTCTTTCTCCTCACTAGGAATCAAGCTTCCGGAGCCTTGAGCAAGAACAGGCTTTATTTCAGGGCTGAGGGTAAAAGGAGCTGTTAAAAATACAAAGATGGTCAGACAATTTTGATGGTAATTTCACATGCAATATCTTATTTCAGCCCTACTATATTTCTACTAAAACTAAAGACAAAATGTGACTTAATGTTCCACATACATAAACTAAAAGGGACAAATAAACTAAAACCTTAGGCTTCTCTGAATTCATCCATGAAAAAATTTCAATCAATAGCACCCTAAAAGTATATTACACTAGTTCCCATATTATGAGAGATGGTAAACCATCAAAACAGGTCCAAAAAATGTTAAGTATGTTGTTTATAATACTTTGGAAACTGTCTTTAGATGAATTATTATATGCAGTTTCAATGTACATCAACAAATGGCAGGTTAAACTCTGAAATGAATTAAACAAAAGAATGACAAACATGCATATATGTAATATTTACAGTACCTTAAACCACCTGATTTGTGTTTGTTATAAACATGTGAATTTATTAAAGAGCTGAGGAAAAAAGTTAACATTGAATATTCAGAACAAGAAGTAGTTTTATCCAAGGGAATATTTCATAAGCAGATGGAAGTGAATATGCAAAATTGTTCCAGTTAAGCAAATGTTCCAGATAAATTTTCAAGATAAAACATGTTTGCAGTCCTATGCAATTTGCACTATTTTTAATAGTCTGTTACTGGATTTTTTTTTTTTACATATATATGGCTTAGGTTATTTTATCATCCTACTCCTTTGAAGCAACACTGAGTAAGAGAAGTTTCTGGCCAGGCAGTGGGTAGGAGTAGAAGTAAAATAATGATGTTTTAACAAGACTGTGAAAGGATGACAGATGTACAAGGGAAAGTTCTTAAGCATGTTGGAGATGAAGCCCATTAAGCCCCCAAACCTCGTGATATCTGTCTCATCACTCAGTGTGGAATTCATTATACAAATGGTTCAGTACTTCCAAGATGCATTAGAGTTAGTGCCCTACTCTTAGAGCCTCATTCCTGGAACCATCCTACTGAATTTATGGATAGAATTTCTGGAAAAAAATTTTGTCTATGATACCAAGATTAGAAAGGAATGCATACTGCAGGGGTTAAAACAGAAACTATGAAATAAAAATTGATTCCCAGCTCTCCCAAGTGTAAGATATGTGACCTTGGGCAACTTGTTTATCTCTGTATGCTTCAGTTTCCTTACCTATAAAATGGAGGTAATAATGTCACCTACCTCATAGAGCTGCTGTGAGAAATAAATCATTTGATGACTAATAAATGCTAGCACATAGTAAATCCATAGAAGAGGACAGAAACAAATGGCTGAAATAACCAAATAATGCAATAGTCACATGAATGTGTTTCTATTGCCATGATCTATATGCTTTACCTAAAAGTTTCTATCACCTGCACAAGCCTTTAGAATGTTTCTTTGTCTAAATGTAAATTCAATTTGCAAATGAAAGCAAGGATTCTGATTTTTAGTTTGGAAAATCAATGTGTTCCATACATAGTAGTTAACAATTTAAAAGAACAAACTCTCAAATTAATTAAACATTAGCTAGAAATAATTGACTGCCAAATCTTATAGAGAAAAAAGAATATTTTGAATACTTTTGTGATTTTTACCTACAACAGAAACAAGAAGTGGGTAACTGTTTCCAAGTTGGATTTTCTTCTTAACTTTATTCAAGAATGTGAAAGGTCATTATCAAGAGGAAATGTCAGCTGCCTTCAAATTTAAGGCTAAAAAATAAGCAAAATACCAGGAGATTTTAGACCAGTGTACTTGATTATGGTTCCAAAGATGGCCACAGCAATATCTACCATTCAATGTGTTCTTTTACAATACGGCCATTTCCTCTCTCCTTGAATATACGTGGGTCCTGTGATCTTTTTTGAACTACATTGCTGCTATAAACATTTGGGTACATGTGCCCCTTTGGATCACTACGTTTGTATCTTTAGGGTAAATACCCAGTAGTGCAATTTCTGGGTCATAAGGTAGCTCTATTTTCAATTTTTTGAGGAACCTCCATGCTGTTTTCCAGAGTGGTTGCACCAGCTTGCATTCCCACCAACAGTGTAGGAGGGTTCCCCTTTCTCCACATCCTCGCCAACATCTGTCATTTCCTGACTTGTTCATTTTAGCCATTCTGACTGGTGTGAGGTGGTATCTCATTGTGGTTTTGATTTGTATTTCCCTGATGCCCAGTGATGTGGAGCACTTTTTCATGTTTATAGCAGTAATGTCCACAATAGCCAAGTTATGGAAAGAACCTAGATGTTCATCAACAGATGAATGGATAAAGAAGAGGTAGTATATATATATATAATGGAATACTATGCAGCCATCAAAAGAAATGAAATCTTACCATTTGCGATGACATGGAAGGAACTAGAGCGTATTATGCTTAGCGAAATAAGTCAACTAGAGAAAGACAACTATCACATGATCTCCCTGATATGAGGAAGTGGAGATGCAATGGGGGTGGGGGTTAAGGTGGTAGGAAAAGAAAAAATGAAACAAGATGGGATCGGGAGGGAGACAAACCAAAAGAGACTCTTAATGTCATAAAACAAACTGAGGGGGGTGGCGGGGAGAGGGGTTGGGAGAGGATGGTGGGATTACACTATATGTTTAAATTAAAAAAAGCTTAAATTAAAAAATAAAAGAAAAAAAAAGAAATAATAGCTCTAGGTCTGTGCCCTATAGTCACACTTTTCCTCAATTCCTTTCAAGTAGTTCTGGGAATCCACAGAGAGTGATTTGCAGCAGATCAGTCTTTTATACAATTCTACAGAATATATTCATTTTCTCATTTTCATGGTTCAGGTTGCTAAAGTACTATTTCATACTGTTACCAATGCTGAGATCAGCAGCTTTGTCACTGAGAACACCAAAGGGGTGCTACTGGTACCTGTTCATGTCTCCATATTTAGGGTGCTAAGATCTTAAATTGTGTTGATTAAGTCAAGTTCAAAGTCTTTGGCACTTTCTCATGCCAGTACACAGGGTGTGGTGCTAACTCCCCTGTCACAGATACTGATAAGTCATACCTTCAATACTTCACATAATTTAAACAAAACAGTCATACTCTAGACTGAATGACATTTTCTCATTCATCCCTTCAACAAATATGTATTTGGTAGCCCTATTCTCAGCACTGGGGTGCAATAGAAAACAATACGGACAAGGATTTTGCTCTCATAAAACTTGCAAGCAGATCAAAAACAAAGACGTAAAGGAAATAACTAAAAATGTGATAAGCTATAAAACAACAGGATACTGGTATAGAACAAGATGAGGAAGGTCTACATTCATCCCTACTTTAGAGGCTTCTAAAGGCAGACTGGCCTTTTGTGGATATGATACTTTAGCTGACTTCAAAAGTTGAGACAGAGAAAAAAAAGAAGAAGAGGAAGAAGAAGAAGGAAGAGGAGGAGGAGGAGGAGAAAAAGAAGGAGGAGGAGGAGAGGAAGAAAAAGAAGAAAGGAGGAGGGAGAGGGGGAGGAGGAGGGGGAGGAGGAGGAGGAGGAGGAGGAAGAATTAGTAGTAGTAGTGGAGGAGGAGGAGGAGGAGGAATTAGTAGTAGTAGTAGTGGTGGTGGTGGTGGTGGTGAAAATCTAGGAGAAAATATTTCTCCTAGAAAAGAAACAAAATGTCCATAATCCCTGAGGTTAAAAAGAACTTAGTCTGAAGCTCATAGAAGAACAGATTGTTGTTTGGGGAAAGGGGAAAGGAGCAAAATGGATAAAAGGGGCCATAAGGTATAAATAAATTCAAAGCTACAAAATAAAAAGTTATAGTACAGCATGGTGACTATAATTAATCATACTGTACTGCTGAGAAAGTAAATCTTAAAACATGTGATCAAAAGAAAAAAAAATTATAAAAATGTAAGCGGGTGGGTGGGCAGTAAGACTTATTGTGGTGATTATTTCATAGTGTATACAAATACCAAATCGTTCTACACCAGAAACTAATATAATGTTATATATCAACTATACCTCAATAAAAAAATTTTTTTAAGAATTTTGCTCCTTTCCCCTTTCCCCAAACAACAATCTGTTCTTCTATGAGCTTCAGACTAAGTTCTTTTTAACCTCAGGGATTATGGGCATTTTGTTTCCTTTGCCTACAAATATTTTCTCCTAGATTTTCACCACCACCACCACCACCACCACCACCACCACCACCACCACTACCATTCCTTCTCCTTCTCCTTCTTTAGAAGAAGAAGAAATTCTTCTTAGAAGCTGAAAGGAGGCCAAGAACTTGGAGCCATGAGTTTTGGGATGAATGAATTCAATTAAGTTAGACAATAAGTAGGGAGCAGATAATTCAGGGACTCATAGACCAGAGGAAACAAAAAATTGCTCTAGATGTTCAATGAGTAGCAAATGGCAGCTAGCAAGAGAATGATGTGATACTATTCAACTTCTAGAAATATCAACCTGGCTACAGTGGTGAGAATGAAGAATACCCTGAAGTAAGACAAAGATTATTTTGTAAATTATAAGTAAATCATTGGTCCAAGGGGTTACTGGCCTAGACTAGAGAGAATGGAAGGAGAAAAACTAAAGATACAGAGACATGTATTCTATAATTGACCCACTTCCTTGAAGCAAATAGTGAACCCCAATTGTCATTACTTAGTCTTTCCATTACTTAGTTTTTCATATCAATGGACCCCTACTGAGCATTTTATCAGTCCTTTAGTTCTGCCTGAAATTTTGATGGAGATAGCTTCTGCATCAGCTGACGCTATACTACAATGGCTCACATTCCTAAACAAAGCCTAAGATACTGAATTAGTGAGATTTTATGGCCAACACTAAGTCTTATCAGATAAATCCAATTACTGGTGACCAAATCAAAGATGTTGGGTACACTGAATTTGTCCAGGATACCTAATATAATCTACCACATGGAATTTTGTCATTCTTCTACCCCTATGTGATGGGGCAGTAATCCAGGTTTCTCAAAACATCCTTGATAAATTTCATCCTTCTTTCTAGATGAAAAGAAAATGGCACCAGCAGCTTTGGTTTTACACACCATTGAGCCTACTACTCTACCGCATTTCAACAACTGGATTTCTTAAGGTAAAAAAGAGAAAGGAAAAAGCCATACCAGGCAGCAGAAGCAACTCAACCAAATTCACCAAAGTCCAGGGGCATAGCCAGGCTTCTACAGTTCTTGTATAAGAAGTGATATGAATTCAAACAAATAGATCTTAAATTAAAGGCACTATTTTTAACAGTATAAGTTGTGGTAAGAAAGGTATTTTAAAGTATAAAATGTTCATTACAGGTGATATATATAAACAGAATGAAAGTGATTAAGAAAGGGAATTTCTTTACTAAGCCCTGAAAAAGGAGGCTACTTAAAGTGATTGACATTTTGTTTCTTCTCTTAGGGAAGCTCCTTGAAGGTATCCAGTAGCAATGATGGCACAAAATATGGGCATTGCAGATGCCATTTAGAAAAACTTCTTCAATCCAGTGTGGACCACAGTGGCTTAATGAAGTTCAAGTAAGATTAGAATATCTTGTCTAAAACATCTAAAATTCAGAGAGGTCAGGACCCTTTTGTGATTCCATGGCACCACACGACCGAATACAATCAGCATGAAGAGAAAAAGATTTGAACCCACAAGGCTTTGTGGAAGGCTGAACAATAGAAAGTAGGCTTAAGGGCGCCTGGGTGGCTCAGTCAGTTGGACATCTGCCTTCAGCTCAGATCATGACCTCAGGGTCCTGGGATCAAGTCCCACTCCAGGCTCCCTGCTCAGTGGGGGATCTGCTTCTCCCTCTCCCTCTGCTTCTCCCCGCTGCTTATGCTCTCTCTCTCTCTCTCTCTCTCTCTCTCAAATAAATTAATAATACTAATAAAAGAAAAGAAAGAAGGGTTAATAGACTGAAAATCCAGTCATCAAAACAAGGTAAATGCCTTTCAACATTCAATTCAAGTTGATAAGAGACATCACTGCTGTGATAGCTCTTCTGTATTAAAAAAATTTATAATAATCATCACAGGTGAGTTTCAAGAGTAGGCATGTACATCTGTAAGATGTTCATGTATGTCCAAACCTAAATAATAGTTTCATTAACATGCCATAAAATTGTAAAATAGGACATACTAACTCCTAACACAAGGTCACATTATGTGTTATCAGCATTGCCTTTGACTGAAGCTCTGCTGGTTTCTTCCAAATGTTAGTAATGTTAGTATAATTTCTAATGTTAAAAGAGCATGACACAAATATTCTTTATCCTATGTATATATTCAATAAATAACTCTTTTTCCTCTCTTAGATAATGTTCTCTCTGAATCTCCAGATGGATGACAAGAGTTGACATACGTTCATCCAAAGCAAATGTGCTTTCTTGCTTTCTCCTGTTCTAGCATTATTCTCTCCCTCCCTCTCTCTCCATCTCTGTGTCTCAATCCCTTCTTCCCTCCCTTTCCCTCTCCTCCCTCACACAAAGAGCACACCCACACATGATACAGGCAGAGAGAAATACCATTCATTAATGGATGCATTGCTAGAACAGAAATCACAGTGAGAGCTCATAAAGAAAAGAGAAGATAAAATGCTCTTGACAGTATACAAAGAAGAAGCTGGCTAAAGGCCAACTCAGAAAATAATTCTTTAGGTTATTATTTTCAAATTGTATGCCATAATTTTTACTACTGGACTAAGAAAATGAAGGTGCAGAATCTTGGAGCAAACTGAAGTCTTTCACACTGTTTCTGGCATTCTCTAAAACTTCAAATTGCTCTCTTCTTCCCACTCAAGCCAATCACACATGTATATAAACAGCAAGTGCCACAAAACAGCAGGTCCCTTTCCTTTAATATAGTTGGATGCATCACTTATGAGCTATGTTAAAAAATAAAATAATTGGGGTGCCTGAGTGGCTCAGTCATTAAGTGTCTGCCTTCGGCTCAGGTCATGATCCCAGAGGCCCTCAAGCCCCGCATGGGCTCCCTGCTCAGCGGGGAGCCTGCTTCTCCCTCTCTCACTCCCCCTGCTTCTGTTCCCTCTCTCACTGTCTCTATTTCTCCCTCTGTCAAACAAATAGATAAAATATTTAAAATAAATAAATGAATGAATGAATGAATAAATAAATAAATTTTTAAAAATGGGATTTATTTGTTACATGTGAGTGTTCAGATTTTAATGAATACTTTTGGTTAAAATGACTGTTATAGGCTGAGTTGTATTTCCCAAAAATTCACACCTGGAAGTCCTAATCCCTCATACGTCTGAATGGGACTATATTTGGAGACAAGATCTTTAAAGAGGTAACTAAATTAAAATGAAGTAGTTCGGGTAAGCCCTAACCCAATATGACTGGTGTCATAAGAAGATGAAATTTGAACATATACATGGAGGGAAGACCAGGTGAAGACAGAGGGCAAAGTCTACAAGGCTGGTCTGTGGTACTCTGTATTGTCCAGCCAGAGTAAACTAATACTGCTGCTAACTTTTTACCTTTATGGCAATAAGCGCTCCCTAAACACAAATACTGGCATTACTCACAAAGATCACTTTTCCATAAATATCACCTGTAACAAAATGAAAATATAATTGAAATAATTTCTTACAAGATAAAAATACACATCCCATACTTGTGCATGTGTCTTCTTCATAAGTCTAGCCAAGTGTTCCTTACCTTTTAAGCTTTAACAGGCTCATGGAGAAGGGCTTCTAGAGTCAAGAACCCCGGGCACAATGCCATGTGAGAGACAAGCTCAGGACTGGGATGTAGAAATAATAAAAGAAGTGGCTATAGGGTTAGCTCCCTGGGGCTATGATAAATTTTCTTAAGTGGGCAAGACTCTGCCTCAGATCAAACAAGTTGTTCTACGTTAAAATCACCTCAAACACTTGTCTCTGCTCCCTGGTCCCTATAAAACTTCTAGCCGATGTAACAGTTTGTTCTAGTTACTTCTTTACATGTCTCCTTCAATTCACTGGACCAGAATTTCCTGTATGGGAAAGACCATATGTCTGCACATCAAAGGCACACATGTTTGAGAAGCTGATGAATAAGTAAATGGATGATTACAGAACTAAATGAATGAAATAAATCAAAAGATTCATGGCATCTGAGAAAATTCCAAACACCAGGCAATCAGCAGTGCAGGCAGATGAACTGTCTAATGGCAGAGATCAGTATAATGAAGTCATTGGACAATACATTTTATTCAGTCCCTGGAGTCATTATTCAATCTCATTGTAATTTAGTCCCAAAAAGATTAGACCTAGTTACATTCAAGTTTGGTTATATGTTTACAACGGATTTAACAACCAGTGTGAGTCAACGCCAAATCAATGAACTTTAGTCTCTCCTTCCAAGGAAAAGGTTGATCTCAGAATCCCTGAGGATGAGGAGACCTATATTTGCAAAGTTATTTAGGAACAGAACATTAAGCTCCATAAAGACAAGTTATGTGTCCATCTTGTATCCCTAGCTATGATATATATTAGGTTCTCAGTACATATTTATTGACTGAATCAACTACACTGATTCACTTTCAAAATATATCCAAGTCAGCTCAAACATATAATACTTGAAAATTAATAAGAGCTGTGCTATAAAGCAAATTTCAATAGTTAACTGATCCAGAAATACCATGCAGAATGGGTGGCATTTAGTGAAACCAGCCTCTCTGGTATCATTCCCCTCTGAGTCATGCAGAGCCTGTCAGTCAGCCCCACACAGCTCCACTCAGTATTTGGTCTGCAGCCAGTGAAAAAGCACGTGGGTCAAACTGCTTAATCAAGATGTGTTCTGGTGCACTCACCATGCCTGTTATTTTAATGTGAGCTGAGCATTCATCATTTTAATTACACATTCACAACACCTTAGCCATCTATGTGGCAATCAAATTATTCAAAAGGTTGACTATTTGCTTTTTTAGCCCAGGGGAAAAGTTGTAGGGAGGGAAGGGGTGAAAAGGGGGGTGGAGCTAATAAAAAGGGTATAAAGGGAACTGACCCTAATTAAACACTTGCTATGGGCCAGCCATGAGGATGGGCTCATAATATTTCTTGTATCATGCAGTCCTCATAACAACCTTCCAGGGCAGGTGTAATTATCTCTATTTTACAGGTGGGATAAGTGAACCTGAGAGTCACCACATCACCCTAGCTTAAAACAACAATCATCTGTTCATTTCAGGATTCTACAAATAGGTGATGGAGATGGAGTTCAGCTGAGAGATCCTCTGATCTTTGCGGAGTTCCCTCAAGCACGTCTTGTCACTGTAGGTCAGCTAAGAGGCTCTGATCTGGAGGGGACTCCTTCACAAGGTCTCTTTTTGTGTGGTGAGAGGCCTCCGAAAAGCCACACAGCCACTTATTCTGTTGACCACCTTGAAACGGGCCAAAGAAATTACAAGGCCAAATCCAAAGTCAAAGGCTGAAGAAATAGATACCACCTTTTAATGAATAGGAGGAGTTTCAAAGTCACATGGGTAGAGTAGGAAGTAAGGAACTGGAAACACTTAGCAATCAAACAATCACAGATAACAAGTAGTTTTTCCAAGATCACCCAGCAGGTAATCACTGAGACAGTCTGTGAACCCAAGCCTTGCGTTTTGAACTCATACTCTTTATCCTCTCTTCCTTGTCATTGTTCTCCCTACAAACAAGGTAAATGGAGAAGAAATGCCAGGTTTCAATTAAACTGAGATTACTCTATATCTTTCCATACCGTGGAAACCTAATCCTCACCTAGAGATCATTTTGAAATAAACTAGCTTTCCTTCTACAGAAGGATTCTCTTGGGCTGAACTGCTTTTCTGATTAATACCAGGCTATTTTTCACATGCATCAAACTGAGCAACCGCTTTTGAATCCTTATACCTGAAAATCACTATATGTAACATCAAATTCTAAAAAACAGAGCTCAAACCAAGAAGAATTTTCATTTCATAACAATAGTAGACTCTGCAAAGCTGCTGTTATAAAATACCACTCTGGTTATCACTGTGACTTCATTTTATAATGCTTCCTATATACGTAAAGAAGACATTAAGATTAGAAGACTTGCCTACCTTGCCTCGATGGCCTATGGTCAATTTTTAATCTGTCTTCTTCCTTTGTCAGATCTTATTCAGAATTTTCCAGACATTTCCATATTTCTCTTCTCAAATACCTTCCTTCAAAATGTGTTATTATTCCACGTTGAACTGTACTGTTAAGAGTGCAACTGCTTCACTCATTTGGTACTGGTACGAATAGCAGCTGTCTACCTAAGCAAAATAGACTGGGTTCCCAGAATAAAAACTGCAGATCAAACAATTTTTTTAAAAATACTAAAATAAAAAGCCAAGTTTTGCTGACCCACCAGTACCCTCATAGCCTGAGGAGGGAACAAAGACAAGTAAGATTCTACTTGTTCTGTATTACAAATACAGATATAATGCAAAACCAAAGCTTCACATGCTGACCTGTTGCCCATGCATGATATTCCATCTCACCAACTATGGAGTTTTCTTTCATTACCACCAGTTTTTGGAAAGAAATTCTATTTTCTTCTAGGATGATTCTCAGCAACTGCCACAATGCTACATAAATAGTGGATGTCCAAGAATGCTTTTTGAACAGTGAAAATTCCATTCCATTAACTATTTTGTATACTTATTAGAAGCTCAAATTCCCAAGTTATTTTTGCTCTTCATCTGATTGCTACCAGACCTAATTTAGATTAAAGGTCAGAAAATGTTTCCCCCAAAATAGAGAATAAAATTAATAAACATTTATGATTCTTAATAGTCTTTCCTTTCCTGGCAAGAACCTGGTAGAAATACTGTATATTAACTGCTTTTGTCAGTGTATTTGTTTTCTTTGATTATCTATAAATGTTTATAGAAGGGACAAATTCCTTTAAAAAAATAACAGATCTAAAATGCAAGTTCCAATAAAACTAACCAAGTAACAAGTGACCATCCTGCAAAGGACCAGCACAGAATTTTCCTCTAGTTTGAGAAAAATACACCAGCAGAGAAGTTTTTCAGAGAGCTGGTACTTCCTAGAAGTCATATCCTTAAGTGGTCACAACCAACAACTGCACTAGGCAGGGAAGCTATCCAGAATTAGGAACGGCTTTAGAAACAAATGATTCAAGCTGTGCATGTGCTTCCAGCATCACCTTGGCCTCACTCCTCACCACAGCAGGACCAATAGACCTTGAGGCTTGACCTCATCATGGTATCTTATAAGGGCAGGAAACTTCAACCACTAGGATAAAAGTGACCTACACAGGAGGAACTGAGGATGACTCTCTTGACAGGAAATAAGAACTCCCGTAAGACTCAGAAAATAATAGCAAATTTGTCTTTCTCTGAATGACTTATTTCTCTTAGCATAATACTCTCTAGCTACATCCATGTCATTGCAAATGGCATGATACACACACACACCCCCCACATTTTCTTTATCCATTCATTACCATTCATTAGCTGATGAACACTTGGGTACTTTCCATAATTTGGCTATTGTAGAAAACGCTGCTATAAACATTGGGCTGCATGTACCTCTTCTAATTAGTATTTTTCTATTCTTTGGGTGAATACCTAATAGTGCAATCCCTGAGTCACAGGGTAGTTCTATTTTTAACTTTTTGAGAAACCCCCATGCTGTTTTCCAGAGTAACTGCATCAGTTTGCATTCCCACAAATAGTACAAAAGGGTTCCCCTTTCTCTACATCCTCACCAACACTTCTTGTTTCTTGTGTTGTTGATTTTAGCTATTCTGACAAGTGTGAGATAATATCTCATTGTGATTTTAATTTGCATTCCTCTGATAATCCGTGATGTTGAGCATCTTTTCCAGTGTCTGTTGGCATCTATGTATCTTCTTTGGGAAAATGCCTATTCATGTCTTCTGACCATTTTTTTATTGTATTATCTGTTTCTCTAGTGTTGAGTTTTATAAGTTCTTCATATATTTTGGATACTAACTCTTTATCAGATGTCATTTGCAAATATCTTCTCCCATTCTGTAGGCTGCCTTTCAGCTTTGTTGATTGTTTCCTTCCTTGTGCAGAAGGTTTTTATTTTGATGAAGTCCAAAAGTTTATTTTTGTTTTTGTTTCCTTTGCCTGAGGAGGCATATCTAGAAAGAAATTGCTATGGCTGATGTCAAAGACATTACTACCTGTGTTCTGCTCTAGGATTTTTATGGTTTCAGGTCTCACATTTAGATCTTTAATCCATTTTGAGTTTATTTTTGTATTTGGCATAAGAAAGTGGTCCAATTTCATTCTTTTCATGTTGCTATCCAGTTTTTCCAACACCATTTGTTGAAGAAACTTTTTCTTATTGGATATTCTTTACTGCTTTGTCAAAGAGAAAGACAAATCACATATGAATTCATTAATATGTGGAATTTAAGAAAAAACAAATGAGCAAAGGGGGAAAAAAGGAGAGAGAAATTCCAAAGAAAAACACCAGGCTCCTAACTACACAGAACAAACCAACAGTTACCAGAGGGGAGGTGGGTGGGAGAGAGGTGAAATGGGTGAGGAGGATTAAGGAATGAACCTGTGATGAGCACCAGGTATTGTATGGAAGTGCTGAATTATTGTATTGTACACCTAAGACTAACATAACACTGTATGTTAACTGGAATTTAAATAAAAACTTAAAAAAGAAAAGAATAGCAAATTACCAAAAAAAATCATGTATTTTTTAAAGAATTGCAAGATGGAAGTACTAACTTTGATCCCTACCTTGTACCAAAAACTATAGTATATGTTTATTATCATTTTATTTAATCCTTACACTAACTCTAAAAGGTAGATACTATTTTATCCCTATTTACAGGCGAGAAAACTGAGCAAGAAATTAAAGAAAGCTCCCTAGGTGATACAGCTAGTACACAACAGTCTGATTTTGAACCTACAGCTCTCTAATCTCAGAGCCCATACCTTCAACCAGTATACTCACTGACTACATGTAGCCTATGGTTCCATTTATATGATGATAAGATGAGCATAATTGTATTTTCTTAACATGAGGGGAATTTAAGTTATCGGTATACAACTAAATATAATCATATATATGGATATATATGCGTATCTTACATAAAATAATTATTCTAGGCAAACCATGATGTTACATGTAAGTATAAATTATCATTTGCAGATAGAAGAGTATTGGGTACTCCTTTCTTTTTGTAAGAATACAGTACTCATTCTCTCAACTCTCAAAATAAAGCATCAGCTTTTCTATTATCATATCTATTATTCAAAGCATAACAAGTGTCCTTAAGTCATCAGCTCAAAATTCCAAATTATCATGTCTGCACTTGAGGGTATAACCTTGAACCAAGTCAAAACTTAATGCCAAAAGTCATTCAAAATCTCACCCAAAAGGGTTAATATACTATACTATAGCCACCATTTCCTGAGTATTAATTATGTGTCAGATGTATTACATGTATTAGTCCCAATTATTATATATTAGGGTAATACTTTGATATTGATAAGTTACTGGTTGTTCTGATTTTTG
This sequence comes from Taxidea taxus jeffersonii, assembly GCA_003697995.1. Lineage (NCBI taxonomy): Eukaryota > Metazoa > Chordata > Mammalia > Carnivora > Mustelidae > Taxidea > Taxidea taxus. Next base: position 66,004 of record ML098679.1, on the reverse strand, counting down.
TTTTGTTTTGTTTGTTTTCATTCTTTTTACCCATAATCTTTCCCCTACCACTCAACCAGTAGCAATGGCTATCTATATATACTGCTCTTAGCTTAGCATTTAATACAGAGAGACAAACAAGTCAAATTCATGGCTTTCTTTTCTTTTTAAGATTTTTATTTATTTCTTTGACAGAGATAGAGAGCACAAGCAGGCAGATCGGCAGGCAGAGGGAGAGGAAGAAGCAGACTCCCCACTGAGCAGGGAGCCCGACGCCAGGCTCAGTCTCAGGACCCTGGGATCATGACCTGAGCTGAGAGCAGTGGCTTAACTGACTGAGCCACCTGGGCACCTCCAAATTCATGGCTCTCAAGTACATCTACAAACATAAGTAGATGATAGATAGATAGATAGATAGATAGATAGATAGATAATAGATTGATTGATAGATAATAGAGATAATATCAAAAGCCATAGTTTAGAATTACAGAAGAAAAGTGAAGTACTTGAGAAAAAAAATTTTCTTCCTCTCCTTCTCTTCCTCTCCCCTCTCTCTCTGCACTCCTCTCTTTCCTTCTCTCACTCCTCTCTTTTTAAATTCTAACCATTTGGCTTTATTTATCAAGAGCTAAATCCAAGAGAGTTCACAACTGAGAATTTACTCACTAATCACAGGGTGATTCAAAGGAAAATAAAATATAAGATGACATAAAAGCCTTATTTCAGTAGGTTCATATGCCTAGGATTAAGATGAAGTGGGAGATCTAATTCCTTGATCCTTTCAGCACTTAGAAATTAATTTCAGGTGGTAAAAAAGATGAAATGATAGAAACTGTAATAGATCACCAGGAATGTTCTGAGAGATCACAGAATATAAAAGATAACCACCTGATAAACAAAATATGGGATATACATACAAAAGAATATTATTCAGCCTTAACATGGAAGGAAACTCTGATACATGCTACAACATAGATGAACCTTGAGAACATTATGGCTAGTGAAATAAGTGAGTCACAAAAAGACAAATACTTTCACTTCTTTGAGATACTCAGAGTAGTCAAATTCATAGAGACAGAAAGTAAAATTGTGATTTCCAGGGTCTGGAGAGTTGTTTTTAACAGGTATAGAGTTTTAGTTTTGCAAGATGAAAAGAGCTCTAGAGATTTGTTGCATGACAATGTGAATGCACTCAACACTACTGAACTATACACTTTAAATGGTTAAAATGCTAAATTCTATGTTATTTGTGTTTTACTGCAGGTTAATTTTTTTTTAAAGTTATTATCTGATTTTCCAGGGTATACCCGGAGAGGATTTAAGCCTTATTAACTCTGATATAGTTGTTAGAATAGCAGTGGCTGAGAATCATGTCTAAGAATATGGCTATTACTTAATAATAATTTTTAAAAAGATAATAAATGCTGGTGAATATGTAGATAAAAGTGAACCATTTGGCAGTACTGGTGGGAATGGAAATTGGTGCAGCTACTATGAAAAACAGTATAGAGTTTCCTCAACATATTAAAAATAAAGCAACTATGTGATCTAGCAATTCCACTTCTGGATATTTATCCAAAGGAATCAAAATCAGGATCTCAATGATATATTTGCACTCCTATTTATTTCAACATTACTCATAATACCTAAAGCATGGAAGCAATCTAAATCTCTATCAAAGGTTGAATAAACAAAATGTGGTGTGTGTGTGTGTGTGTGTGTGTGTGTGTATTTTATTTTATGATACATATAATATATATAACAATATAGTATTTCATTGTATAGACATGTAAAATGTATATATTTACATATATACACATTATATATGTAATTATATACACCATATTTTCTTTATCTATTCAATGAAATGTAATTCAGTCTTTAAAAGGAAGGAAATTTTGTATACCTTAAACTTACACCATGTTATAAGTCATGTATATTTTAATAAAGCCAGAAGGAAGGAGGGGAGGGAGGGAGAGAGGAAGGGAGGGACAGAGGGAGGGAGGGAGGGAGGGAGGGAGAAAGAGAGAAAAGGAGGAAGGGAGGAAGAGAGGGAGGAGGGAGGCAGGCAGACAGGCCTGATGAGAACTTGATAGAAAAAAAAAAAAAAAAAAAAACTAAGAAGGACACAGAATTGGAAAAAAGGGATGGTAGACCAGAAAGATCATCATTAGTTAGCATAAAAGGTAAGTGAACTCCAAAACGAGAGGCTACAGAATATCCAAAGCTATTAGAGGCAGATGCAGTAAGACCAGAAGGCAATATCTACATCTTACTAGGACAAGCTACACCTCAATAGATGCCAGCAAGGCCACCAACCAGACTGTTCCCTTCCCAACAACAGCACGTTTTCATATTACATAAGTATCTCTCAAACACAGGATCCCCCAGGGAGATGAGAAAAAAGAGGGAAGGAAAGGGGAGAAAAGTCTTCAGCCAACATGAATATAAAATTTAAAGTGCAAGTTGCTGAGTTTTGTGAATTGATAACATTGATTTTATTTTTCACTTATGAGTGGGGAAGACATACTCCTAACTTACATTCAGACATAAAGAAAGAACAAGATTTTTTCCTTTTTCTGTATTGCAAAGGTTCAATGTTGCACCTACTATATTTACAACATGCTTCCAAGGAAAACAGTATTATTTTCACTATAGAAGAAACCAACTTTCCAAATAATTAAGTAACTTGCCCAACTTATAACTTCTGTGATTTAATATTAATGCTCAACTGTTTCTTTTTCCAAAGTTCATGTGCTGGATCATAGTAATTTTCTCAACTTGTTCTTAGTTCCATCGTTGGATCCCTAGAGAGGCTATTCTCATGAGTATATTAGATACACACACCCTGAACATACACTATCAATAGTCCTATTCTTGGCTTCTTCCTCAGCCTTAACTCACAACTTCTGCCTCCTCACTCTTCCTTATATACTATTGTTGTTCTTCAAGTCTAGCCCCAGATCTGGAAGCTGCCCTAAACTTCTAACTAGGGGCTGAAGAACCCTGTTTCTCTTCACTCATGCTAATCCAATTCCCTGCAGTTAGGGCCCTGAATAACACTTGAGGTATTCCTAGATTTTTTTTCTATAGCTCACAGTGAGCAAATTCTCCCCTGACAGACAATCACTGACCCATCCACACATTCCCTGCTGCTGTGTACTCTTCCCAATGGGAAATCCAGTTAGGAAGTGTGACTTTCCATCAACACTTCCTAGTACAATCAACTGAACTTCCAATGTTAGTTTCTGCAGGTGGGCCAGTTCCTCCAGGAACCTTAACCTACCTTTGTCAAGTGGTCTTTTCTTCTCTCTTCTCTTTTCTGTTTCAAGAGACCACCGTACCTTACATCACATTTCTGACCTCAGACATTACAAATTTTGGAAGCAAACACACACACCCGCCCTATATATGAATAATGTTGGTTGATTGTGTTAATACAGTAAACTCTGTATGTGTTATAAAGCCATACTGGCTTATTCAATAATAATATGCATCCAAGGATGGTTATAGTTTTCTGTGCTTCTTAAATTTATGTAATCATGGGGCGCCTGGGTGGCTCAGTCGTTGGGCATCTGCCTTCGGCTCAGGTCATGATCCCAGGGTCCTGGGATGGAGTCGGGCTCCCTACTCAGTGGGAAGCCTGCTTCTGACTTTCCCACTCCTCCTGCCTGTGTTCCCTCTCTCACTGTGTCTCTCCCTATCAAATAAATAAAATCTTAAAAAAAATTATGTAATCGTTCAACACTTTTTTTTTTTAAGAAATATCTCATGGGACTAGTCTCTAGTATACATGTTTTGAAAATAATGTTATTAAAAATTATACTAATAAAGGAGAAATTCTGAGTTTTATCTCTGAAGTTTTCAATTATCTTTGCTGAAAAGAAATATAAATCCTGAAATCATGCTAACTACTATGAATATCAGTTATTTCTGCCTTGACAACTCCCACTCCTCCTCTTTCTTGAAAAAATTCCTTGATTTTCCTTTTGGGAATCATTGCTACCCACCAGATAAATCCAACCAGTTTGGATATAGTTGATCCTATTCTCAGTTTCAAGAGCAGTGCCATGAACCAACCCGGCCGATCAACATATTTTATCCTACTAGACATAGAAATTGCCCCAGGGGTGAGCACGTGATTAAAGTCAGGATGACTCTTAAATTTTTGCTGGAACTCTTGGAAAAGAGAAACTCTTTTAACAAGGGCTGTTCAATTTGTAGGATATAAACCAGAAGCTGTTGGGGGCACAGATGGAAAAGGCCAGCCTAAAAATAAAATCCCTCCAGGAAAGCAGAGCCAAGAGGTAAAATCTTCATGAATGTATTTTGAGTGACTGAGTCTAGCTGAGGGCAGACAATGATTTGATTTTTAATTACATTAGTCAATTTTTTTTTTCTTTCACTGAGGCCATTTGTAGTTGGGTTTCAGTCACTTATGACCCAAAAAGTCCTGATTAATGCACTGTTCTATACAGGCAGTACTGTTCACCTGGTTATAAATAGCACAGGTAGAGTGCTTAGGAAAAGTTAATTCATAATGCTTGAAAGAAGTTAATTCACTTCAAATGAATCTGGTTTTACATCCTTTATCCTAATTCTAGAGCCAAAAAAAAAGAGTCACAGGATTATGAAGAAGGAAGTCTCTTTCTTCTACAATCAAGCAAATGAACCCCAACTTTAGGTTTTCTGCTTCTATTTCTTTAATTTATTGAGGCCTCACAACTTTCAAAATGCTTAAATTAAGATCCATTTTCTGAGCCTTGTGAATTGTAATTAATCTTTGCAAAGCATCTGGAGATTCTTGGGTAAGAGAACAGATAAAAGACAAAGCAACATTATTAAATAATTTAATCATGATTATTCTTTCAAGGGAAAATACAAGAATGAAAGTCTTTGGGGGAACATGATAATCAGGGAGACAATAATGAAGAGCTGATTAGAAAGAACCCTCCTTGTCCCTGTAAATAAGAGAATTTTCCCAGAGCTCTGGGTAGATGCATAGCTCCATGCTTCATATCGCTTTGCTCCCCTTGGACCCACATCCTCCACCTCCTCAGCACAAACAAACACACAAGGAGACCCCAGAGGAAGAGTCTTTGTTCAAATCTGGATTTAGGGTTCTGAGAAGAACATGTAATAGTTCTCACACAATGATGGAAATGTAATACCATGAGACGCTTCCAAAAAAGGAGCTGTCTGGAAAAGATGAAGATTTTTAAAAGGAGTAATCAAGGGGTGCCTGGGTGGCTCAGTGGGTTAAAGCCTCTGCCTTCGGCTCAGGTCATGATCTCAGGATCCTGGGATCCCCCATCGGGCTCTCTGCTCAGCAGGGAGCCTGCTTCCTCTTCTCTCCCTCTCTCACTCTTTGCCTGCCTCTCTACCTACTTGTGATCTCTGTCTGTCAAATAAATAAATAAAATCTTAAAAAAAAAAGGAGTAATCAAACAATAGGGGAATCCCATAAATGTCAGTTCTGGCCACTCATTAGGAGCTAGAAAAAAATAAATGATTCTAGACAAACTGCTTACTGGATATAGACAGATTTAGAACATGACCTGTTATTTGGCACATAGGTAAATGGCCGCAGTCCTATGAACAAGTTTAGATGGGAAAAAGCTTCCACCTTGGCAGGTGCATCTTTTGTCGCCCCCATGTCAGAATTAATTCTTTTGGTGCCACATCACTTCATATAAAGGTCAGGCTCTAGCGATAATGATGAAAGAACAGGTCATCTGCTAAGAATTAATGACTGGAGGGAAGGAATTGATGGTCTTTGGCTCTACCTTCAGCCATTAACCCCAGCTCGCCATTAATCCTCAGGAAATGCCTTGCACTGAGGATGTTATTGCTGTTATAAACTCTAAATGAAGGAAACTGCACAGGCTCAAACATTGGCACAAGAAATTTAACTTAATGAATGATGCATTTTGAAAAGCATATTCAAGATAGGTCAGAGAAGTAGTTGAGCTATACGTGACTCAGCCAGCTTGCATCCATCAGCTCCTTTTAGTTAGGTTACAACTGAAACTACAAATGATGCCAGAACTAGGCTCTGAAACTGACTGGGTTTGCATACGAGAGCTATGATTGATATTCCATTATTGTCAGTGTTCCTGATTAGTGCGATATAATTACAAGGTTTATTGCTTATGTCAGTGAAATTACAGAGAGAAGATTAGCAGCTAGCAGAGGGTTTTGCAGACATTTCCAAAGGTCTGTCCGCCCACTGACTAGTTGATGGAGTTGGTATTTTGCTCCCCACCAAACTATTTGTAAAAGGGAGCTGTACTATTCCACATGCCTTTCTGACTGACATTTCCAGAACTATCATCCTTATGCCTAAGGTGATAATTCCCCAAATTGGGTTTGTGTGCTGAAAAAAAAATCTAATCCTCATAGGCTGTTTGAAATGCCATCTCTGCAGGGACTCATCTTGAGGCATTACTTCCAGAGTGACATGAAAGGATTAAGAGGTAAATAAAGGAATTGGGCAAACTCCAAAGTCAATTCATTCAAATAGCTACTTGCAGGAAAAACAAAAACTAAAAGCAATACCACATTGGGATTAACAGTGAGAAGTAAAATTAGTTGAGGCATAATAAGAAGAGTATTAAGAAACAGAAAGAAACATCCTGGGCAAAAATGTGAGATGGTAGCTGGAATTGGGAAACAACTCAAAAATAATTTTGTTTCCTAATGGACACCATTAGGTAATCTCTAGTATGTGCTAATCTCTGATATGATTCATTCTCAATCAATAAATTGGACCAGCTCTGCCCTCTCAGATAAAGAACAGTAATGAATCTGTGTGTGGAAGAAGTCTCAGATAGGTAATGTTTAAATGTCATAACATTTTATATGGTGTTTTCTAAATTGCTATCATTTCTAAACTTTATAGCAAGATTCAAGGAAGGCATTTTACCCCAATTTTAAAAATAAGAAGAGCTGTGACTCCGTAATTGCCCAAGACTCCATGGATGGAAAAAGAAAAAACAAAAATTTGAACCTAGGTTTTTCTGACGCCAAAACCCATGCCCTTCCACTGACTTTCTTTAGAAATGAAACAGATATGATATATTTCATCTTAAACCAGCCTATGATTCTCATAACACAACTCTAAAACACATCTTTAGTCTCATTATCCAGAGCACCTTGAACAAGCTCCTGCCAAAACAGCTTAATACCATTCCTTAACTGTGTCCCCATGATTCCTCCCATACCCACAATCATTACCTATGACTTGAGTAACCATATATGCCTCCTTCACAACAAAGCTTTTATTTGCCAATATCCAGAGAAATGTCATCTTTTCATCATCTGACCACTCATGTAATATTATTTACGTACTGACTTTTGACAGATTTTCTTCTATCACACTAATCTGTATATAGAACATATTCACCATTAGACTCTAAGTTTTTAAAATACAGATTAATTATATTTCAGCCTTGTTCCCCATCATTATAATACCTTAAAAAGCAGTTTGATGAGTGAATGAATGCTACCATCTCTTATCTGTAACTTTTGGATTTTCTGATCAGTATCTGTAAGACAAAGAAAGGGTCAACATACAACCGCTCCTAGAATATATTTTTTAAGGATTTATTCATTTATTTGAGAGAGACAAGGAGAGAAAAAGCATGCACACGAGTGGCAAATGGGCAGAGGAGAAGAAAGAGAATCTCAAGCAGACTCCCCACTGAGTGCAGTGTCCAACAAGGGGCTTGACCTCATGACCTTGAGATCATGACCTGAGTTGAAATCAAGAGTCAGATGTTCAACACTCAAGCAACTGAGCTACCCAGACTTCCCCAGAAAATATTTTTTCAAGTATTTTCTTGTAGATTATTTGGCCTGTTCCCTCCAAGATAAATCCTCGCATTCTGACAAGCCCCTGAGTTCTCTGAGACTTAATAGCAATGTAATCACTGGTGTAGCCAATGATCTGTATAAAAACAGTACCACAAAAAATGACAAGAGGTAAAGAAGCATTTAAAGAAGCACTTGCAAAAAAAAAAAAAAAAAATCTTGCAAACCTAACTTAGATGACATAAGAATAAAATGATAAAGTTTTCTTTGAGGAGAACAGCAGCTGCTTTAGGGTGCTCCTTGAACATATAAGAGATTAAATAAGAGGCCCCATCTTTTGATTTTGGGCCTTTTGACTCTCCAAACTATAAACATGCACCTCCAAAATGAACTCTTTGAGAAGGTATGTAGGAAACACAAGAGGCATCTATTTCTCTCTCAGGTAGAAAAGAGAAGTTTTAAAACTATTCTCTTTCTTCAACCTCATTGTATGCATTGTATGCATACATTTATGCATACAATGCATTGTATGCATTGTGTGGTTTTGTCTAGCCTTTGTCACTTTTGTCTAATGCTACATGCATGTGACTCTGCTAATGTTTATTCTCTAATGTTATGTTCTCTTTTATCTATAATGCTACAAAAGGATCTTTTGTTAGCAAGATTATTTTTTCCCCAATAGTGTCTACACAAGGAAAATAGAATGTTCACAGAAGCACTTGCCTAAGAGCATAGTAGTTTTGCCACAGTAACATTTCTTTACCAATGGGTACATAATGTCTAACATGTATGAGGGTCCCATTGATCCAGAGAATTTAAATCAAGCATCAACAATTTAGGGGGGAAAATAAGCAACTAATGTGGGAGAGGAGAATGAGGAAGAAAAAGAGGAGGAAAAGCAGAAAATGAAAGAGAGAGGAAGAAGGAAAACGGGTAAAGTAAACTACTTAGAGATCAGTTTCTAGCAACAAGATTGATTTAACAGCACGAACAAAGCAATTCAGGTTCCTAGTGAGTATCTTACGCAGCCCACCTGTATAAGATCATAATTGCAGTATCAAATTACAGGCAAAGATGCCAATAGGTGGAAAAAGTAATTTGTCTTACTGTAATAGGCTGACAAAATTATTTGAAAATTTTAGTAACAAACATCAAATAAAGGACATGGACATTTCTTTTTTTTTTTTTTTTGCCTTGAAACTTTGTTTATTCACGGATACCCTTGTATTTGATTTAGTAGTAATTTGTTCCATTTTGCTCTAAGTCAGGAAGTTTTGCTCAAAGACATGAACCTTTTATTTTATCTTTCTTGAGGGCATGTGGACTCACGTATACCAAGTGGAATGAAAAAGAAACACGATAAGGGAACTTGACGCTCATAGTTGGTTTTTCACTCTGCCCTTCCATACTCTCTTCCCCGTATTTCATTCTAAAAAAGCTCTGATGGACATTTCTATGTATGGTTTGGCAAGCTAAGTATTTTCATGTTTCCATTAATTAAGAAAACATAACGACAGCAAGAAGGATACTGATGGTAAATTTAAATATATTTCTGTGAGGGATTTACTAAAGCCGGCACAGTCATCTGGTTAGTCATTCATTCTTAAAAGAAGATATTTTCCAAAACACGTGTGTGCTCTGATAAAGAGTCCCATGTCACCTTTTCAGACTTGCTGATTCACTTCGGTAACTTAGTTAGAGTTGGTTCTCTTTTCGTAATAAAAAGATCCTTTTTGATGTCACGTCTCACTTCAAATCTCCTCAGCGAAAACCTCAAAAATAAGTCTTTATTCAAATATTTTTATAGGGCAGGCACTGTGCTAACACTGAAATTTATGAAATTGTAGCCACTGATGCCTTCCAGAGAAATAGCAAAAGAGCCTCGTGTTCCCACCCTGTATTGTTCAGTCTTCCTGTACGAGGAACTCCAGTCTTTAAGTAAAATTCGAGTCAGCACTACCCCACCTCTAGCAAAGAACTCCATCACTTAAAGGCTAGTCCCTAGGGAAATAAGTCCTATTTCCTCCCTCACCACACTTCAGAGAAGGAAGGCCCAGAGATGTTTCTACTGAGGTTTTCTTAGCTCCTGCCTCTCCTAGCAAACAGTGTGTGTGGTATGGTTCACTGCTTAACAAATAAAGACTCTGAAGTTCGACTCCATTTTCCTGTGAGTCTGTGTAAATCAAAATTGGGTCATAAGTGCTGCCTCCAATAACAAGCAGTAGGTCAAGAAAACCATTTCATAACTTAATGTGAGAAAACAGTCAGACCCCCGTTACCATGGCATTTATGAGAAAGGGAAACAGAAAGAAAAGAGCCCAAAAAGTGTAAGACAAGATTCTTGTTAAACCAGAGGATTTTTTTTTTAAGATTTTGTATTTGAAGGGCCAAAGTAACTCCATTTTGAGGCAGTAGCCATTCTGTTGTTTACATTAAACTGTGAGTGTCCAGTCTGCTTTATCAAGGCCCAAACTGCTCTGGCCGCTCCCTGCAACTTTAACCGCCCTGGCCCACCCTGGTAATCAGTAGAGCAACAGCAACCACAACTTTCCCGCCCTGGTACAAACAACTTTCAAAAATATCCCCTGGACAAAGTAGCCAGTCCCCCGTTGTTAACCACCAGTTCTGCTTCTGTACTTCCTGCTTGCTAAAGCGCGCGCTCCCTGAGACCAATCAGGTTATGCCAAATACCCTTTTCAAATGTCAACCGATCAGTCCCACTCTACCTTGTTTGTACATGCCTATAAAAACCTTGCATTTACCCACCTCGGGGCCTCTCAGCGTCACCACTTGCGAGTGCGCAGAGGACCGGGTTCGAACCTGCAATAAATGACCCTTGCCGCTTGGCTTTGACTCACGTCTCTGGTGGCCTCTTTGGGGAATTCTCGTGACTCCAGGCATTATAGTATTTATTCATTTGAGAAAGATTGAGCCTGGGGGAGAAGAGGTTCAGAGGCAGAGGGAGAAGCAGACTCCCTACTGAGCAGGAAGCCTGATTCTGGCCTGGATCCCAGGCCCCCAGAATTGTGACCTGAGCAGAAGGCAGATGCTTACTGACTGAGCCACCCAGGTGTCCCTAAACCAGAGAGATTCTTGTGCCAACATGTTTTCTTAAGGAAAGAAGTGGTATTCAGTCATGTTAATGCCTCAGAAAAGGAAGTGCTGGAACTCTTCTATGTGAATACTCCCTGGAGGGAGGAAATGTAGCTACCTGAGGCCAATCACATTTTGTAGAAGCAAAATTCTTGCCCTACAACATTTTATCTGGGAGGAAATCAGGTTAAAGTAAGTATATGCGGCAGCCTTAAAAGGTAAAGGTGTAAAAATAGACCTTTACCTGGCAGTTTGCAGAAGCAAATGTGTATCACGTGATTTGATAAGACCAAGTGTGCAAATTGATTAGATGTTTCCAGGAACCAGGCAGGAGCCATAAAGGAGTAATGTAAGCTGGGAGGGAGTGGTGGAGACTATGGCCTAAAGGGCAGCCCATGTGCCCAAATTCAATTTTATAAACCCATATAGAAGACAGATGTCTCCCTTAAGGCACTGGTTTAGGATCACTGGAGTACATGATTTTCTGCAGAGAGGATAAATGGGTTTGAGCTTAGGATCTTTATAGAACAAGCCCAGAAGTAACCTACTTCCCTCTTAATGGCATACCTTTACAGAGTGGTTCTCCATAAGCTCCAGCGCCTTTAAAGTCCTAGGCCCAAAGAACTCTTTGCACTGATTTGCTTTCCCTTATAGAGAGAAGGCTCTAGAGCAGTATGGCCCATGCCACCCTAGGAGTGCTACAAATACCTGATTCTTAAATACTGCTGGGTAACAGTACTTTGTGGCCCAGTCTACACGGGCTGAGCCATTGCTCTCAGGGGACCTCCTCTCACAGGACTATTTAAATGCATTCTCTGCTATGAACAAGATTTCTCTGGCATCAGCCAACGGGCACATACAGGTATGCAATGGATCTCAAAATGCTTGGGCAGGAAAGCATCTAAGGATCTGAGTAAACAGTCTTCTTTTAGTCCCCATTCTAGACCTTTAGGTTACATTTTCCTCTCTTTTTTAAGTTTTTATTTAAATTCCAAGTAAGTTAATAGACAGTGTAAAATGAAACAGATTAAATTACAGATTAAGTTAACAGATTAAATTAACAGATTAGTTTCAGATGTAGAATTTAGTGATTCAACACTTCCATATAACACCCAGTGCTCTTCACAACCAGGGCCCTCCTTAATCCCCATCATCCATTCTTCTCTTAATTAAAACCTCCTCCTTGAAACTCTAGGGTTTTTTCCCTGGATTTCTTCTTACTTCTTGGTCCTTCTCTGAATCCCTCATGAGATGTTTATCCTCTTCTACCTCTTAAACATTATGGCTCCCCAGGGTTCCTCATCCATAGCAGACTCTCCTTGCATGAGAGAAAGGAGAAAAGTGATGGAGTCTGTATAAGAAAGGAAGAAAAAGAGTTTCTGGGAGGGCTAATAAGAACCAAAGCTCATAACAGGAAATACACAAATGGTATTAAGAAGGAAAGGAATGAGCCTCCTGAAAGTAGCATGGAAGACAACTGGGAATATGAAGGTTGTACATGCCAACATCTATCATTAAGTTGAAGTTATAATGTTATCATGGATTGAGCTACTACCCTGTGCTAAGCATTTGACGTGCATTATCATATATGTAATTATCAACTAAATTCTACCAGATGCTATCCCTGCTTACTTTACAGAGGATCCAGAGACTTTGAGAGCTTAAGAAACTCTACCAAACCCCACAGGTAGAGCAGATCATGAGGATTCGTATCAGGGCCTGGCTAAAAGCAAAGCTGATTCTCTATACTACACAATAACATTGTCTCTAATAGTCAGAATTAATCTTTTTGCTTCAGTAGGTGAAACCTCTAGCAAGTGATAGCTCTGTGATTGTAGAGGCTTCACCACTCACATTTTTGGGAGCAGCATTAATAACCATGAAAGGAGACAAGTCTTTCCCTTCCCACACTTTACCCTTAAATCCTCTATCTATAGCAAAACTCCCTTATTCTACCCCAGTGAAGAGAGTTGGTAATATTATTGATCAAAACACAAAATTTTCATGGGAGAGGGTTTTAGAAGTGACCTGTTTAACTCTGCTTTGCAATTTTATGAATTCTGATTATCTTTCTCATCAGTCCTGCTTCCATGAGATCAACTTCTCTGAGAATGGCTTGCTATTTAAATTTGGGGAAAAGTTATGAAAAGCTTGAGCCTAAGTAAGCAATGTTGGTCAAGACCCAACAGAGAACTTTGTCTGGACTTGGGTATTATTTCTCACATGTGGTAGATTTTTGATAGAAAACCCCCAAGAGAGATGAGAGGTGGTAAGATTTCCAAGTCCTATGAATGCGTCAGAATGTTAATTCTGTGTTAACATATTTTAAAATGGCAGCATGAGTTTATATACAAGGTAAGAAAGCCAGCTAAAGTCAATAGTAGAGAGCAATTCTAAGCTGTTTCATTATGGATTTTCATATTTTAGGCCTGATGCTGAGATTAGGAATCAGTCACGCTAAGACATCTCCTGCCTACAATTCTTCTACTCTCCCTGAGCTCTTTCTCCTGTGGTGCCTCTCCTCACAGGAAACTGCTGTTTGCTTCCCCTGCCAATAGAGAAGAAAGAAAGTGTGGCAGGTAGTGGCAGCTTTTACTATCTTCCACCAGCTGCCCTAGAGCCAGCAAGGACCTGCTGAGTTTCCTGTACAACACAAATTAGAGTTACCCAGCCTCGAGGAAGGCTGAAATGTGGGTGGAACTTGGAAAGGAAGGCCTAAGTGCTTCTGCTGGAGAAGCCAAGAGTTGTAGTTTAACTGGGAGAAAGAAGGGCTCTCTGAAGGAAAAGGTTTAGGGCAAGAGTTCAAATAGCCATGAACACTGGGCCATTGAAAGTCAGAGCTCCTGTACTGCTCTGTAAAGACCAGACCCCTACCAAAGAGCAGCTCCTTTGAAGTCTTGTTATATGCATAACAAAAGAAAAAGGGCTCTTGGAAATAGAATTCTGTAAGAACTCTTGTTACCTGTTTTTATCTGCTGTAGCACCATGGTTCTGATGGGTAGGTAGAATTCCTACAGTTCTAGGTATCTACATGTATGTAACCCACATTGTTAAACTGGTGGTTTTCAAAGTCAGTGCCCAAAACAAATTTGATGATTCTAGATATCACCTCAAAGAAAAAAACTGAATGAATCATGAATAAATAGTTAAGACAGGAAAAATGGAGAAAAGATTTGGAGAGGATTTCTTTGGATAAAACTGTGCCGTAAGCTCCATTCCAAGACCCCCAGGAAATGGATTTGGTAAGGAGGGCTGTCTGTCTCTCCTTTCACCTCAAGTCAAGTGAGAGGATGTTCAAAGGAAACCACTTGGAGAGCTTGAGATATGCTCCCTGGAATCTGGGGTGTGCATTAGGGTGTCAGATACAAGCCTGGGGAATCGCCAGAGGAGAGGCTGACTAAAGCAGCCTACGTTAGTGGAGAAGAAAGCTGTGTCTAAGCAGGAACTACACAAGACCTGACAATGCCCAGCAAAAATGTGTCTGTTAGTTTCCTAGGGCTGTCGTAACAAGTTACCACATATTTGGTAGTTTTAGGCAATAGGAATTTTTTTTCTCGCATTTCTAAAAGACAGAAGTCAAAACTTAAGGGGTCAGCAGTACTGTGCTCCCTCCAAGGTCCTTCCTGTCCTCTTCCATTCTCCAGTGACTCGAGGCCTTCCTTGGCATGTGGCTGGCTAAGTCCAGTCTCTACCTCAGTCTTCACATGACAGTCTCCTCTATGTCTCTTCTCCCTCTACCTTTCCTTATAAGGACACTTGTCATTGAAATTATGACATACGTGGATAACCCAGAATGATCACTTCTCAAGATCCATAATTACATCTGCAAAGACAACTTTTCCAAATAAGGTCACATTCACAGGTTCCAAGGGTCAAAATACAGACATGTATTTTTCAGGGTCACCATTCAACACTGGCCCACATAGAGCTCTGCAGAAGCAAAATCTAGTTTGATTTTAAAAGGGATCTTGACAGGAGAGCTTCAGCCAGAGTGAAGAACAATGGAGGGTCTTTATAGAAAGGTAGCCAGAAAAGCAGAGTGAATGGAAAATCAAAAGCAGGCAACATGAGAGGAGATGCTGACAGGCGTGGTCAGTGGCTAGCTTAGACAGAGAGCTTCCAAAAAAATCTCATAGAACCTCCCAGGAAAAAAGTGTCAGCCTAAAGCTAGTCCAGCAAGAATAAGCACAAAGCCAGCTTACTAATATCCTAGTCAATGAGACTTCTGCATGCCCTTTCTGCCTCTCTTTCCCCTGCTCTGAACCTAGACTGAAATCCTCAGTTAACAAATTGGGAGAAGAGAATTGGGAGTGAGACAAAGGACCACATAAACAAACCCTCTCCAAAGGCAAAGGCACAATCTGCAGTTGCTTCCTCCTGCAAAAGGGACTCAAGAATCTTACCTTTGAGTAAATATTGAAGACTAACTCAGTATATAGAGTTATAAATCCTAATTCCAAAGCCATGGCTAAATTGAACACAAGATATTATACTATCTAAGTAGATTCAGAAAAATGCTAGAACTGCATAAAATCTCATCCAGAGGCCTAGAAAGACCTTTCTGTACTGAATACATTTTAAAGAAGGAGGAGAAATTAAAACGAAATAAACAAGCAATTGAGTTTCAACTATCTTCTACAAGTCTTCATTGGTTAAGGTACTAGTTACACTCATAAAACAATATTTGAAAGAGTTCCTTGATTCATAACTTTAAGATAACAAATGGTATTGATTTGCGCTTAGTGGAGAATTACTGTCCCATAGTTTGGAAAAGGAAAATGAGAATTAGATTCAGTTTACTCTACAGACCAATATACCCCCAATTCATTCTCCTAGGGAAGTTCCACCTTATTAGATCTGTGGAGAGATCTAGTTTGGCTTCATCCTGCGTCCTCTCCCCTGAGTCACAGACTGACACTATCCAGTAGTAGAAGGACCAATGATTTCTATACTGGAAGCTCTGCTTCTTGCTTCTATTTCCCTGCCTTCCCTTATACACTTGATTGAACAGATTTTTAAATAATCCTTGTCAAACAATTTCAAAAGAATGCATTTTTCCCCTCTGATGTTCTGCAAAAAAATAAATTAGGGCTGCTACTTCAGTGGCCGTGGGTAATCTGGGCTGAGCTGCCCGTGCATTTCTTTGTAGCCACTTTACCAGGGCAGTTCTCTCTATGGGGGTCAGAATTCTTCTACACAAAGAGAAAGTGCTATGAGAAAGTGGGTGTAACCCCCCCTTTTTAAGAAAAATAATCCCTTCTTGTTTTGAATAAAATATAAAATATATCTTCTGTTATGCTGAAATATGGCTACCATGATCATTTCTATCCAATAAATATACCCCTGGGAGAAGCTCAACCCAAAAGAAACTCAAGAGAATGTTCACATAATAACTTTCTTCCCATTATTGTTAGATTACATTTTTTTAAATAACTGTGAAAATTCAAAAGGCAAACTTCTACATATATTCTCATGGACACATACAAAACAAAAGATCTTATGTCACAGAATACTTGATATCAAAAACTCACTAGAAGTTCAAAGCTGAGGAATATGGAAAATTTGGAATATTAACACCTGGGAATCTTAACTTCAGTAAACTCTTAAAAAAATATTAAGAGCATTCTCTGAATATTAAAACATGGGCTCCTGGGAAGATTGCATTCAGTGCTATCTGTTAGCCAGTGACATGCTGTATGCTGCCATCCAGAAAGAAGAGAGATATTCAACTATTTCCCAACTGATTTACTATAACATGAAACAAGGAGAATCATTTGGTGATTAATCAATAATTAATTTAAGAAATACCACCTATGTGAATGTACCCTATATACCAGAATCTTATGGCACTCTATATGCTATAATCTGACAAGACTCTCAGTGTTCCTACAAAGTCAACAAGACCAATTAATGATGTCCCTTTTCTAACTCTAATAGTTATATTGGGTAATGGTTCCACAGCCTCACTCTACATGAGGCACCTGCTAAGTGTCTAAAATACTGTTTTATTTAATCTTCCCCGAAAGCCAAGGAAGTTTCCAGACAGGGACAGAAACACAAAAAATTTCTCTTTCCCCCTAAATCCTGGTCAAGGGCAGCTGAGTTGGTTCCTCAATTTACTAAACCATTACCTCTTAGAAAAAGATGGGGGCATTAATTTATTTCTAAGGAAAGTGATTATTTCTCCAAAGGAAAATTAATTACCCTCCAAGTACCACCATCTGTTTTAATGTTTTCTAGCCTAAAGTTTGAAGAGAGACACAGTAGCTTGAAAATGTCCCCAGTGGCAGAGTCCAAATGACTTTTGCCATTAAGAAGGCACAGCAGAATCACCCTTTCTTTAAGAAACTGAGTATTAAAAAGATGTTGTACATGGGGTCCAGGAAGCTGCCTCTAGAGTCTACAAACACAGCACAGCTGATTTATATCTAGAGGAGGTCAAAATACTGCAGAGTTGAATGGCCCACATATACCATAATACTACAGAGATGTTAAAATCAGAAGAGAACTATCATAACAACAGATTCCAGAAAACTAAGATGTTTTCATTTCATAGGAAAAATGTTTATTTACCAGCAAACTTTCATTATATACTTGCTACATGCAGTCATGCATGTATCTTAGAGAGATACTAATGAACAAGAAAATACACGTGGCCCCAAGAAGCTCATAGGTTACTAAGGGAGATGGGCAATTAAACAATAAGCTGTGATAAATCCTGGGACAGAAATGTGTATGTGATCCGTGTGGCACCTTCCTGTCAATATTAATAATATTAGCTACTATTTACTGAACAGGTGCTATGTATCCAATTCTTTACCAAGCACTCTACTAGATTCTCTCCATTTAACCCCTAATCAATCCTACAAAATAAGGATTATTATTGTATCTCACAGATGTGAAGGCAATAGTTCAGGTTAATACGTTCAAGATTGTCCCAGTTTATACATGTTCTGCTATGTTTGGTTTAAATTGCTATTTCGGGCGCCTGGGTGGCTCAGTTGGTTAAGCAACTGCCTTCAGCTCAGATTATGATCCTGGAGTTTAGGGACCAAGACCCACACTGGGCTCCCTGCTCGGCAGGGAGTCTGCTTCTCCCTCTGATCTATCCCCTCTCATTCTCTCTCTCCCTCTCACTCTCTCTCTCTCTCTCTCTCAGTCTCTCTCTCTCTCTCAAATAAATAAATAAAATCTTTTTAAAAATTGCTATTGCTACTTAAAAGGGTGCAGAAAGATATTTGAAAACACGATTATGTCTTTAGTCAAAATCAGCTCCAATTATGTTTGCAAGTCTCAGAGCTGATATTTGACCTTAGACGTGACAACTTAGATCCTGGGCTCTCAACCTCCAAAATCTATATGAGCTTTTTATGTGCCCAGTGTTTTGGATAATTTTAATAAACATTTTATTTAAAATAATTTTAGATTTGCAAAAAAGTTGCAAAGGTAGCAGAAAGAATTCCAATATACTTCTTACCCAGTTTCAGTTTTTCTAAATGTTCATTTTATATTTGATAAATCTAAGGAACCAACATTGGTACATTACTATTAACTAAACTCTAGACTTGATTCAGATTTCACCAATTTCTCCATTAATGTTTTTTTTCTATTTGAAGATCCCACCCAAGGTACTATATTGCATTTATTTTACAGTGTTTTTTGTTTTTTTTTAGAATGGAGTTCATATATTTTTTTAATTTATTTATTTGAGAGAGAGTGCAAAGAGCGAGCAAGCAGGGGGAGGGTCAGAGGGAAAAGCAGACTCCCTGATGAGCAAGGAGCCGGAGGCAGGGCTTGATCCTGGGACTCTGGATCATGACCTGAGCTGAAGGCAGCCACCTAGCCAACTGAGCAACCCAGGCGCCCTACTATACTGCATAGTTGTCATGTCTCCTTAGTCTCCTCTGGGCTATGGCACTTTTTCAGACTTTCCTTATTATTCATTATCCTGACAGTTTTAAAGAGTACTGCTGGTCAGGTATTTTGCAGGATATCCCTCAATTTTGAAGGTCCTTTGATCTAAAATACTGCATTAGCTAAATGTGAAGTATGTCAGTGCATATATACTACCTAGATTCAAAGAACCTTGAGAACATGTGCTGAAATATACTAAGAAATAATACATTTATGGAGGATAAGCACAGTGGAACTTTCTGGAGTGATGAAAGTGTTCTGTATCTTGATAGTGAGTACATGTGTATGTGCACAGATTTGCTTCTCCAGTGCTCTGGGTTAGCCATTCCAAAACTATACGCTGTGCATTCTAGGTTTGAACAAATGAGTAAATATATTAAGGAAAATTGAAATCAGGTTTTTTGCTGTTGGGGAAGGGAGTTATAAATAAAAAGGAGGGAAAGGAGAACAAGAGTACATAAAGCAGTTTCCAAAGTTCAAATAGAAAGTGGAGATCAAACAGTCCTGACCTTCAGGTCAGATTCCACATTAACTGTGCATTGCTTGAGACTCACAGTGCTGATCTCAGCATATTTTATTTGTTTGCCTTGATTAGTTGGTAATACATTTTAAAAGCTGACTCTTGGTTTTGCCTGAACAACAGGGTGGGTTCTGATATGCAAAGGAAGGCAGGGAAGCCCAGACCTATGTGCTACACTCATATTTGGCATTTGCTTAGCAACAGTTGTTGCCTTTTCTAGACAGGCCATGAGCTCTCTTGTTTACCTCAGTTCTCCACTTACACCCAACTTCTTTCTTTTTTTGGCTTGTCTCCTGTCCTGGGAAAGTCATTTGGTTAGTAATCCCTAGGAAAGGCTTTAAAACTACTAGTTCAACCTTAGCTAAATGAGCAAATTTCCCTTAAAATGAGGTACTGATGAGAGAATAATCACTCTAGGGGAAAGGAGTAAGTCAACGTAAGATATGCCCAGATAGGCACTACCAATGTTTCCATAGATACAAATGCATTTGAGTCTTTGCTGGTTATATGCCTTCATTCTCTTGGTCCTTGCCTGAATACTTCAGGTCAGAGAAGTCCTCACCAAGGAACTGGTATAAAGATAAAACAAACAGGGTGCCTGGGTGGCACAGTCAGTTAAGTGTTTGCCTTCATCTCAGTTCATGATCACAGGTTCTGGGATTGAGCCCTATGTTGGGCTCTCTGCTCAGTGGGGAGTCTGCTTCTCCTCTCCCTCTGACTGCCTCTCTGCCTACTTGTGCTCTCTGTCTATCTGCCTCTCTCTCCTTCTCTCTCAAATAAATAAATAAAATCTTTAAAAAAATAAATAAAACAAACAAGATTTTGCGTGTCATCTGTCCTTGCTCAGGAAGGTGAATACCATAAGAAAAAAATTGTCCTCACTCAAGTGACTCTAAATTTGCAGAGTAAAAATGATATATAGTGAAGTCATATTTCTTCTTCTGCTCTCTAAGGATCAATAAGGATGGATTCTGTGACATCTCACTGATAAACCACCCCACCGCACCCCAGAGATAGGCCACTTGCTTATAAGGAAGTCTAATAAGAGTTTCCACTTCTCAACTGACAACCTAGAAACTCCCTTCTCTATGCCCACTTCAGAATAAATGTGCTACATAAAATAGAAGAAAGGATCATTTCAAACCACAAGGGTTCTAATGCGGATGGATCCTGATAAAGGAAAAATGACAAGGAAGGATATCCTTCATGTTTCTAAATGAGTCTATGCCTGTTTCTTATGGCTATCTAGGTAGGTCTCAGATAGAAAAAGGAGGTAGATTTGGGGAAGAGAGAGATCTGGGCTGTTCTGCCCAACTGAGTGAGAATTCCAAATTCCCAGAAGACAGTCCAGAAGAAGGGAGTGAGAGAAGCATCACAAAATGATAGAGGCGAGACCCTCAGCAGGCAGTATGGACAGTGAGAAAGCCCCACAGTGAATTAAGAGCAAGAATGACTAATATGAGATTCCAACATCCAATAATACACTTTCAATAACTTGGTTATGCTATGTGCAACTGTCTAGTATCCATGGTTGCCTTGTTAAGGAATTACTAAGAGGTGGTGTGTCTACTGCGGTCAGTGGCAACAATGGCAGGTCAAAGATAAAGGAACAACTGTAAGATAAAGCCAATGTCAAGAATTCAGTAGAGGCAGGACATTGGAGTCAGGTCACCATCCAGCCAGAAGCCTTTTGGGAACTGACAGGAATCTTAGAAAAAGCAATAGACTTTTCACACAACAAATAGTGAGAGTTGAGCTGGTCTTACCTAAATCCTAAAGGGCAAGGTGACCCCAGTTCACATCTCAGTTACAAATTTATTATTCATTCTGTGCAACTGGTATAACCAAAGACTTATGATCCTTATCAAGAGTTGAGATTTTCTACAGTTCTAACCATCTGCTTTCAAACATCTCTGTGCACCTTCTTATTTTTAAGCCTGAGTAGTTTGAAATCAAGCACAACAGTAAATCTCTAATGATCTACTACATTTATATTATCATCCAGGCCATCCAATCACTGCAATATGAACACAGCACTGAGCCTCAAGAGGCTCATATTAATGCAATTAAGTAGTTAATTTTTCTCGGATGTGCACAGCTGTAGCTGTTAATATTTGAATAGTCCTCATACTGCAGTGTTCAGGAAAAATCAAAACAGCAGTATCTAAAAAAATGTCAGGGAACTAAAAACTGAAGGCACAGAGAAAAATGCCAGCAGCTGAAGACAGTAAAATCTATTCTATCTGACTAGCTACAGAATCAATGCCTGTCCTGAGAGATGAACATGAATTAGTGTGTGAAGAGCTCCATGCTCAAGATTATTAAGATTACCAAGTGATAATTCATGAAACAGTGAACCCAGAGTTACAGTCTTGCTTTCCTCCCCGTATTCAGTTCATGCAAAGGAATTCAGTCCTTGACTTAGAAGTTCAAAGATCTCTTTCTGTGCTCTGCACTTCTATCCAGCAGCAGAAGACTCTTCTACAAAACATTCAGTAAATATTTACAGAATGCCCTTCATGAGAGAGACCGCATGTTAAGATACACTAATGCTATGCAGAAAATCATCTCTGCCTTTAAGGAGTTTACAGACTTGTGGGGAAAAGACAATTACAGTTCAGGGTGCCCTGATGGAGCTAGAGGAAGGAAGGTAAGGAACCATATCCATTTCAGTGTGATTCATGAAGACTGGACCATATGAACAAAGGGAGTAATAGGAGATAAAGCTGGAGAGGCAGCCATAAACTTGATCATGAAGAGTTATGAAGATGAAACTAAATACATTGGGTTTTATTGGAAAGCCAGAGAAAGACATTGCTCTGGAGTAAGAACTCACTGGAAGATGACAGGGCTAGAACAAGAAGACAAGGTGATCAAGCAAAGAAATTGTGGGAGGGACTAATGTGATAGAATGGCAATGGAAATAAATGGACAGATAAATAACAGAATTTACCTGGGTAGATGGGAGGGCATGTATTATAGGAGGAGTCAAAAATAATGACCAGTAGCTTGAATTCAGTGGTTTGAATAAGTCCTGCCACTTCCTGAGCTACAGAAAGAAATGCAGGCTTGAAGCTGAGGGTACTGTAGGGGGTAAGAGAGAATTAGAGGTACATGACACCGAAGAAGAAATGTCCATGAGGCAGCAGGGTGTTTCATTAACTAGGATCTTTATTGTTAAAAGTGACAGATTTTAATCAAGCTAGCTTTAACAAAGAGCATGCTTTATTATAAATGTGCAGGGATAAGGATGTAACTGTACCTCTATAACCAGAAGAGGCAGGGAACTAATGCCCTGAGGACACTGTTGTCATTTCTCAATCTGCCCCTCTCTATTTCTCACTTAAAAATTTTTTAAGAATTATTATTATTGATAAAAAAAAGAATTATTATTGAGATAAAATTCACATAAAAAAAAGTTCACCATCTCCAATTTACAGACTGGTCTACAGAAGAGTACACATGGCGGCCTGCAACTAGGCAAGGAGAAGTACCTGCAAGGAGAGGTTATTCAGAATTGAGGGAACCTAAGAGAACACTGATGCATGTGACCTATGCAGGATCTCAAAGAGAGGTTGTCCTCACCCCAAGTCTCAAACCCAGAAATCCCAGGGCACAAATTTATTGGCCAAACTTGGATCAAGCATTCATTCCTGGATAAAACATGTCACAGGGAAGGATCCCACAATAACCCAACTTCATCATATGGATAGAAAGGGTGGACCATTCCTTTAAAAGTAATGATGTCCTGAGAGGAGCTAGAGATCATTTAAGGAAAACATATACCTACAGAGGGAACAGAAGGCCAAACTTCTTTAAGGTCAAACCTTTAAGGTCTAACATTAATGACAATGGGCAGAATAAAAGTTGTCTTGACAGAGACCGAAAAGGAATAACCAAAGGGACAAGAGGTAGACAAAAAAAAGTATGTAAAAGGTATATTGCCATAAAGCCATGGAATGAAAGGGTTCAAGATAAGACTCTGCAAATATGTTGTAGACAAGTCAAACATCCTCTGGCATGAACAAGAAGAGATCTTTGGGAGCTAAAACAAGAGCAATTTCAACAGAACTGCAGGCCATGAGCAGGACTGCTAAATGTGGAGGCGGGAGTGAAAGGTGAGAATATGGTACCCACGTGTTGCTGTCATCCCCAGAGGAAACTGGAAGCTCCTCGAATGCACAGAAAATTATTTTCTTGTATGCATAAATGTGATTAGCAAAATTTGCCACAGCTCTGTGATTGTTTTTATTTACAGTTTTTGACACTTTGAATCATGAATTATGGTTCTGTACCATGTTTTATGCAAATAAGAACTTCCAAGGCTTATGTTCATCACAAATATAGATTGTTTTCTACCAAGGCAGGATGAACTATAGAAAAAGCACTATGTGAGGAAAATCATCAAATGTCATTAAAAGAAATCATACTTCATATTACTCTAATGTGTTATAATTCTGAATGCATTTTTCTTTTATATCTAATTTTGTAAGCTGTTTCTAAGTGAACAAGCACTCCTTTCTTCTAAGCAACTAAATTGCCCTAAATACCATGAGTTATTCCTGTGACATCAACCCACTGGCAAGACAGGACCCCTCAACACATGACAGCTACTGAGGGCTAGAGTTTGCTAGAAACAGTTTATTCAGAGAAGGCTCACATTTTCTCAAGTAACAAACTCTGTCTCTATGCAACAAGTACAATAAACCAAAATGCTGAATTAAGAGTTTGGGTTTTTTTGTTCTTTTTTTTTTCTTTTTAAAAAATTTTACTATTTGAGAGAAAGAGTGAGCAAGAGAGAGAGCCCAAGCCAGGAGAGAGGCAGAGAAAAAGTGAGAAGCAGGCTCCCCACCGAGCAGGGAGCCTGACGTGGGGCTTGATCCCGGAGTCCTGGGATCCCACCCCTAGCCGAAGGCAGATGCCAACCAACTGAGCACCCCAGATTTGGGGTTTATAAAATTTATAAAATTCAGAGTTTGACTCCTCAAAATTGTTTTGTGATCTAATCATTTTAAATGTCATAACCCTATCACTTTCTGGTGACTGCAGGATTAAGTTTCTCAGACAGTTTTGGCTACGATGATAAAGGATAAGTAGAAAGAAAGCTGAAAAATAAAAATGTTCCCCAGCACAAAGTCCAGTTTACCCAAACCTAGAATATCCAAATCGCCTAATGGGATCCTCAAGACCTTCTAAGCCTGGTAGACTAGAAGTGATGAATAACTGGAAAAAGAAAAATTCTCTCTCAAGAGTCACACAAAAATCCCATCAACTCAGTACAATTCATTTATCCTTTTAGTGCAAGCCTAATAAGCAAATGCTCAGAGGCTCAATTTTCTACTACTTCAAAGGTGATGGCATCCACAGTAATAGAAATTTCTGCCTACATCAAGTTATTTCAGTAGTAGCCAATTTTCCTCCATCACCAAAGCTAACCCTAATGCAGTAAGGTAAATACTTTTTATTTGAAATTAAAAATCTTATTGTCTTATATACAGTCTCATATTAATAAATAAATGAGTTCAAGTTAGATTATTAATTATCCTGAGATCAACTTTGTATGAGATATTAAATCTTACAGAGAATTCTATCTTCAACCTAGTCAAGTATCTTGAAGTAAACAGGATTAATAGTGCATCACTGAGGTAACAGAGAGGTATTTCCAGTTGTCATGTAAAGAGGTTTAAGTATATACTTAACAGGTAACATGAGGCCTTGGGCATAAGTCAAATTATTGTGCAAATTATTGTGCAAAACATTGTGCAAAGTCAAGTATTTTGCCCTTTGAGAAACAGTAACAATAAAAATGCGGTTGAACACAAAGACTGCTGCACATTTGTGGATTTGAAGTTAATGTAACATTGAATCCAGGTCATAGGATGCATTGAAGTAAACAGAATCATTTTTGGTTTTTTGTCTGAATGGTGTATGTGCTTCCAATCCTACAGATGTCCAATATCCCTCTGTTCTCCAGACTGTGTCCCAGAGGCATAAACAATTCAGAGAAATTAGTTCATTCATGTCTGAGATAATGACCACTGTAGATTTATTATCTTAGCAGAGATGATAATTGCCTCTCAATTTATTTTAAGGCTAGTATCCCTGAGAACTTGTATAATTTGCAGCAGAGAATTTCCGTTGCTGCAGTCCTTTGGCATTACTAATAATGTGAGTACTTAACACCTGACACATACCCACAGGGTTCTGAACAATGTGGGGAAAGTATAGACAATCCTGTAGGGAAGAAATTGTGACATGAGTGCAAGGTTAGTTGAGTTTTTCCTTGTGAATACAAGGAGTTTTAAACACAGCAGAAGCCCTGAGTCCCTTTATGAAAAACTGGGCTATGGTATGGCCTGATGGTGGGGATAAGATGGAGAAAAGGAGAGAAAGGGAAAAAAAAAAAAAAAAAGGAGAAGAGGTTCTCTCCAAGAGTGGCCTGGAAAGGCTCTACAAGTACACAAAATGGGAGTGTGTACTGAGGTAAATATCAGGATGGTCCATAGAAGACCTGCATTTGCATCTACTGGACCAGGTAAGCAAAGACATAAAGGTAGGGTAATTCTGGAGAAAAACAAGTAGTCTAAATGGATTGCTGTGGAAGAGACATTGTCTTCTTTCTTCTTAGTGGATGATAAGCAAATCACCACCAGATTTCAAAGATCCTTAAATTACTTTGATTCATAAGCAGTGGGGAGACAAAGAGTACTTTTGAGCAGAAGAGCAATGGAATCATAGCTCAGTTCCACCAAGGGAGGCATAGAGGGTAAAAGACTGCGGAAGAAGATTTGAAAGTAAACAGAAGTTCATTTTAGGATATGCTAAATTGAAGGTGGTTTTTAAGGAATTTTTCACACCCTTATAAATATGGCTTTATGAAAAAAGTTATGATCAAGAGCTTATAAAGCTTTTAGCAATTTGCTTTCACCTGAGCAAAATGTAAATTCTGGTTCTGGTCTACTAGAATACTCCTTCTTCAGTCTGCTCAGGCAAAAAATCAACTCAACTGAAAAGAAGAAAAAGAAGAAGAGGAAGAAGAAGAGGAAAGAGAAGGAGTAGGAGAAGAAGAAGAAGAGGAAAAGGAAGAGGAAGAGGAAAAAAGGAGGAGGAGGAAATTGGTACTTGGCCGAACTGACCAATCAATTAATTCAAAACAGTGAAACAAGCAGTACCATTCAATCCAGAGACATCTCTTCAGGTCCATAAAAGAAGTAGGGTCAAGACCTCTTCTCCCAAGGTTACTATTCTAAAAGATGAAATAATGCTTTTATCAAACAATTAGATATCTCAGCAAAATCAATTACTGATTGTATCCCAGATTCCTGAAAGAACCATATCATAAAAAGTGGCCCTTTCTAAGTTGTCAAAGTCAAGGACATGGTGGTATAAAACCTTTTTTGACAACCATAGTGGTCATTAATGCATGCTTTACAAAATGAAATGCTTTGATCTTCCTTACTTTCTAAGGAAATAAAAATTTATAGCAAAGAGATGGTCGAATTTTTTTTAGGATAAATGCACCCATTTAATGATTCAGAAAGAGATTTTGATATTATTTCTTAAAAGGGTTGGTAGTATGAAGGATTCTTCCATCACATATTTCCTGATTCCTATAAGCAACAAGGTTTTAAAATATCACACTTCCAAAAGCTAAATCCTTAATGCCAGGTTGAGGAGGCAAGTTCTTCTCTGATTTTAAATAGACTGTGGGAACTTGAAGTAGGGACATAAAATCCTCACTTCCTTAATAGTAAGAAAATATTTCTTTCCCAGAAATACTAAAGCCATGCTCAGACCTTGTGATTGTTCTTCTTTGTGTCAATTTTATTTTTTAAGATGTAACAGATTATCTTTCCTTTTCTTTTTTTCCAGGTAATTGGAAGTGTGAGGTATGTTTTAATTGAATAAGTGATTCCCAGTAGGAAGAAAACCTTGTTCTGGTGAAGCTTGTTATGGATTTAGTGTCAAATGCTACAGTTCTGGAGTAAAACTGCTCCTTTAATTAATGGTTTCCATCTCAAAATCAGAAAATACTAGTAATTTTTTTAAAGTCACAACTACTCTTTAGAGACTGATGCTTTAGAAAGGCAGTGGAGAGAATTAGGTTTCAACAATGTAACCAGAGTTTCAGTTCAGTGCTTTGTTTTAGCCAGCAGAAAACTTACTTATTGAAAAAGGAATATGGATGTCTTTAAGCAGTTCTTAGATTCCACTGTTTGCCAAGACCTGACCGGCCCCAACATTCCCCATTATGTTATATTCAGCCACGTCATATATATTTTTATTTACTGCCTGTTACTAAGGCATTTTAGCTTTCTGCTTCTGATGTTATTCAATTTTAGAACCAACTGAATCCAGATGATCTGATCTCCAAAAATTTATTTCAGAAGTCTGATTATCTGGGTACTGAAAGAGAAGTACTACAGGAAAAGATTAAGCTGTCTTTTAAGTTACTCTATTAGGAGCATAATATTTTATATGCATGTGTGTGTGTGAATTGAGAACTACATTTTTCTTCATTGCTTCTCCATTGCCAGCAGATATTTTGTCAACTCATAGACAAAGTTGTAGACATAATCATTATTGTACTTGCTTGATTTTAGGTAAAGTTAACACATACATATTTGAGTTATTTCCTTAAGTAGGTATAGATTACCAGGATATCCAGTTTATGAATCTGTGGAACATGAATAGAGTTATACAAAACCTTTAAGATTTAATTCCAAAAATTCTCAGAACATGAATTAGTAGAATTAATCCTAAACCATCTGAGTCAAGAGATAAGAGTCCCTTGGAACAGGGCCATTTCTTTAGGGTCAATGTTGAATACTCCTTGGCTGGACCTAAGTTTTATTTAGAGTAGGTACATAATAAATAAATGTTAAAAAGAAAATTAAATGAATCGATGAATGAGCAGGGACTCCTTTTGCTCTGTCTCTGATCAGCTGCATTGTAATTCGCTGCACCTCTTCAGGGGTGCAAACTAGACTCCTTGGGTAAATAGCCCATGGTCAGATTTTGTTTGGCAAAGCAACATTTTTGGTTTTAACACCTTTAGAGGAGACATGCATTCTTTAGTTCTCTATAGAATTCACCACTCCCTGCTATTGCAAAACTCAATGGTTTCCCAATTAGTTTACCTGCCTGGTCCCAGAATTCATCTGGGTTTAAAAGCTAAGTTTCCCTAATACTCTTATGTTTGAAAAGCAAAATGAAATTGAACTATATTCTTATTGAAAAAGGAAGAATATTTAATATTTCTTGTCATTGCATCAAAAAAATAAAATCCTAATACTACTAATTGAATTAGTTTATGAATTGAACTGTACAAGTACCAGAAATAAAGTATCTTTTTTTTTTCTTTAACAAAAAATCTGCATCCAGAATTGCCTTGTTACATGATGGAGTTTTATCTCTTACTCATGAAACTGTACATTGCTTTATTAACAATTTCTGTGTATAAAACATAGATGGCAGAATTTCAACTACATAGTTTAAGATAGTCTATGTGCAGTATACTTTGAGGGTATGTCCATGGATAACTTCTAAATATTTTGTCATTTTGGAGGCACATGACAAAATTCTTGTAGCTGAAATGAATTGTGAGGAAATAATAATTTGTTGTAAATTTCTACCAATAAAAAAATGTATGTAGCATTCCCATAACAAAAAAAGAGATCATCAAGTAGTTACTAATATTTTTAATACATGACATCAAAGAATTATAAAAAGTATTTCATACTATTTTATTAAAAGCACAACAACAAAAAATTCCTATCATCTTTACCTACATATTCATGTATAAACACTACTAATATTTCAAGCCTTGCTTACCTTATTTCTTAACTATTTATATTTAAGCAGAGCAAGTAAAAATTTTTCCATAAAAAGTATATATTTCATATTTATGCACATCAATAAAAAATTTCAGAGATAAAGAGGCATAGTGCTGAAGTTTTAAAATCTATGCTTATATTTAATAAACCATTTAATTTTCTTACCATTCACATTAATTGATTTTTGATCGAGGCATTTGACCCTGGTAAATTATATGAAAAAAATTACTATCTTAAAACCGATCACACATGGATTTGAATATTCACAATTACAAAGAAAACACAGAACAGACTCATCAGCAAGAGTCTCCTTAGTTGATACAGCATCCCTTACCAAAAAAAGGTATTATTAATGCTGAAACAATTAAATTTCAGAAACAGCAACCAAATTGCAGCTGTAAAGCACTTAGCATGAAAAGCCACTAATTACTTATTTTCTTTGTAACACCATCTAGAACAATACAGGAGTACACAAAGCAGTTGGGCTGGGGATGAACCCATTGTCTCTATAATTAAATCTCCAGGCAGAGCACTGTCAGGAACATATTTATGACACAAGCCTACTGGTCCACAGAGTTAGAGGACAATGAACCAAACTGCACACCCTGTAGTTCTCTTTTGGCATTGACTTAGCTCTTACTTCTCGGTTTGATAAAGGGGTTGATGGTCTCCTGGCTGAGCATGGTGGAAGCTGAATGCTATAAGACAACGGGAACCCATTTATCACTGGGCAGAAGCATCTCCTGCTAATGGAAATGGCAGATGTCCAGGCCTACCCTTCCAGTAATAGGAGTAACTAATTTTTGTCAGCTACAAGGTGTTGAACATGATAGTATTGTTTAGACTTGTTTGTTTTAGTAGTGGCTCCTTCTCTGTTGTGCTTATATACTGCAGCAAGTCTTCCCGAAAAAGATAATTGTGAAAAGGTTCTGGATTTCAAAAAAAAGATGAGTATGTCACTTAAAATAATGCAAGGAGAAAAATGTGTAAAGGGAATTCAAAGAGAGAGAGAAATCTTATAAATAGGAAGGATATATAAATATTTTCAATATATTAGAGTGAAAAAATTAGTGGGCTCTGCAGTCTCATTGGTCAGAGTTTGAAATCCCTTCCATTTTTCTAACTATATAAACTTTAGCTAGCTAATTTTTGTGTGCTTTTGGTTTGGTTTGGTTTTGGTCTTGGCTTCGTAACATAAACTGTAAAAACAAAAGCAGATTGCTGCAAGAATTAAACTAGGTAACAGAGAGCACAGTGCCTGACACATAGTTGACATAGCTGGTACTTTTTTTTTTTTTTTAAGATTTTATTTATTTATTTGTCAGAGAGAGAGCTGGAGTGAGCACAGGCAGACAGAGTGGCAGGAAGAGGCAGAGGGAGAAGCAGGCTCCCTGCTGAGCAAGGAGCCTGATGTGGGACTCAATCCCAGGACACTGGGATCATTACCTGAGCTGAAGGCAGCCACTTACCCAACTGAGCCACCCAGGTGTCCCTAGCTGGTACTTTTTGAGACCCTCCCTGCCATGACTTCAAGTAGTTATCTTCTGTCTGTCTCAACTTAATATATTATTTTAAGCTTCCCAGTTTTCACAGGGAGAGGGAGGAAGCACTATCCTACTTTCTCTATTGAAAAATGGTATGTAAATGAATAGCAGTAGAAAATTCTCTGGCCCATACAAACTACCTGGCTTTAGTCTAGATTGTGTCCATTGCTGAGAGTTAGATATGTCTGGCCATGTCTAATGGAGCATACAGGTGGACCAATCACCCAAAAAACAAATAATCAAGTCAAAAAATGGGCAGAAGACATGAACAGACACTTCTCCAAAGACACACAAATGGCTAACAGACACGTGAAATAATGTTCATCATCATTAGCCATCAGGGAAATTCAAATCAAAACTACACTGAGATACCACCTTACACCAGTTAGAATGGCAAAAATTGACAAGACAAGAAACAACAAATGTTGGAGAATTGTGGAGAAAGGGAAACCTTCTTACACTGTTGGTGGAAATACAAGCTGGTACAGCCACTCTGGAAAACAGTGTGGAGTTTCCTTAAAAAGTTAAAAATAGGGCTACCCTATGGCCCAGGAATTGCACTACTGAGTATTTACCCCCAAAATATAGATATAGTGAAAAGAAGAGCCATATGCACCCCAATGTTCATAGCAGCAATGTCCACAATCACCAAACTGTGGAAGAAGGAAAAATGTCCTTCAAAAGATGAATGGATAAAGAAGATATGGTCCACATATACAATAGAATGTTACTCAGCCTGCAGAAAGGATGAATACCCAGCTTTTTATCAACATGCATGAGACTGGAAGAGATTATGTTGAGTGAAATAAGTCAAGCAGAGAAAGTCAATTATCATACAGTTTCACTTATTTGTAGAACATAAGGAATAGCATGGAAGACACTAGGAGATCGAAGGAAAAATGAAGGGGGGTGGGAATCAGAGGGGGAGATAAACCATAAGAGACTATGGACTCTGAGAAACAAATGAGGGTTTTAGAGGTGAGGGAGAGTGGGGGGATGGGTTGGTCTGGTGATGGGTATTAAGGAGGGCACAGATTGCATGGAGCATGGGGTGTTATATGCAGACAATGAATCTTGGAACGCTGCATCAAAAACTAATGATGTACTGTATGGTGACTAACATAACTTTATACACACACACACACACACACACACACACACATTTGTATGGGAGTTAGAAGCCTCATTGCTGAGGCTACGGTGAGTCTGGAGATGAATAGTCATTGTGACTTGGTAAAGGAGGTTTGTCAGGTCAACCTGCATGGGAGCTGGAAAAACTCATGGATGGCCAATCATTTATTCCAGGGGAACAGAGAGGAAGGTACAATGAACTGACTTGGTAATAGCACCAGAGGTGGGAACACTGATTTACTTTAGCTATCAATGACACCTATCTGTGTTCTGGACCCAGGAACATGTTTGGGTCCTAATTTAGAGAGAAAAAAATATGTAAGTAAAAATTGCAAGGGTTTTTCACATTGCAAAATTTTGATGAACAAGAGCAACCTGCCAAAAACTCTGAAACAATCTAACAAAGAGAAGGGAGACACTCCCTCCCAACTCACTAAGGATCCTGTGCAATTTGGGCACTTCGAGGCCTGGAGTATGTCAGTCATAGGGCCTGACCAAGCAGGGGCAGCATCCCCCTGAGAAGCTGGGGTCTGGCAGAAAAGCAGCAGAGCTGCACAAGAGGGCAGTGGTGTCAGGTTGAAGACTTTGCCTTTGCCTGGAGCTTAAGTAATAAAGGCTAGAGCAAGAAATGATAAATTCTGCCTAATTGTTGTTATTATTGTGGCCCCAATTCCAGCCCCAGGTTGGTGAAGTCTGGGCAAACTGGAGTTATAATTGCACATAATAATCATGTGCTTTAAGCTTGATATTATATCCCTTGTCAGTTCACCCTTTCTTTACTCACTCTAATTCTCCCCCCACCAAATAAGGGAGCAAAAGCAAAGTGAAGTAATTGAGGGTTTCTATTTTTTTTAATTTTCTGTTTATATGACTAATTAAACTTCAAACTGTTCATCTCAAGTAACCCAAACACTGTTGTGCTTGTTATTTATCATCATAGAATTGTGTTTGGTTTTTGCTTTTTTTTTTTTTCAAGTCAGGTATTCAGTCTATTTTATTCAGCAAAGAATCTGAATTACCAAGAAAAACACAGTGGCTTGCAAAGTATTTTACTAGTGAGAAGAGTATAACCCACACTTTTCTGATCATCATCCAGCAAGCTGTCAACTGAACAATACAGCTTTTCAAAATGAGTAATTTTAAGCAAGAGCTTAAAACTCAGCAATTAGTTCTTTCTGGTAGGGTTTTGTTTATTAATGTTGAAGGTGCAAACTCTGGTAATATATTACCTTTTACATTACATTTATTTTTACAGTCTCACTCATTCACTCTAACAAATCTTGCACGTGAAGGATATAAGAACACAAGTACTTCAGGCTGCCTTCGGATTTCTCCTGCCTTATGTTTTATTCAGTCAATCAACTTGGCTGACATTCTGTATTCCTAAAATACAAAGATATACAGTGATCCCACAGGCAGCTAAGAAGGGCACACACACCCTCTAAGCCCCAGAATATATCAAGGAGGAACCTACTCACACCAAAAAGCCTCACATCCTTTACGTCCTTTAAAGTGATAGGATGACATTTCTCATAGTATCAAAAGCCCTTAGAAGATGCTGAATTAGCAGCACAACTTAATGAGGATTAGGCTAATTTGACAGAAGATGTAGGACACCTTCTCCCTACCTCCTCACTTTAATTTTAATCTGATATCCAGTAGCTAAAGGTATAAAGGAGTGAGTGACCTTTACCAGCAGCTCTGAGTCACCAAGTTGACAGAGCAGAATTGCTCTTCTTCAGACATCAGAGTAACCACAAGGCATGATGTTGATAGGGGTCAGACTGCCCAAGATATATATTTTCATTCACCTCCTTGGAGACTGGACCTGGCAAAACTATAATAGCTTATTGAGTTCTAAATGACAATGACATATTGGGTATTTTCAAGCATTTTTATTTTTCTTACTTTCCATGACTATCTAGAGAAGAAAGCCCATTATCCAACAAAATAATAATCCTGCCACATTTCAAAATAATTTTTTTATGGCACATAATTTTATAATACAGTGTGTCCCTTCCTCTATGTTGCAAATACATATAAAGGATACAGTTGCTTTTCCACAAATTTAACTAGGATCTATCTAGAGCTCATTCTATAGAAACAGGCATCATGAATCTAGATCAGGATCCAGAAAACTTTTTCTGTAAAGGACCAAAGAGTAGATAGTTTTAGTTGTGTAGGCCATAATGTCTCTATCCAACTACTCAACTCTGTTCTTGGAACATGAAAGCAGCCATATACATTATATTAACAAATAGGTTCAGCTTTCTTCCAATAAGATTGTATTTTGGACACTAAAACTTGATTTTATGTAATATTCATGTATCATGTAATATTCTTTTATTTTTTCACAGTATTTTGATATTATGAAAACCATTCTTAACTCAGTATAAAAATAGGGGGTTGGCCAGATTTAGTCTCAGGATATAGCCTAGATATCAAGTTTTTAAAAAGATATTCTGAGGGACGCCTTGGTGGCTCAGTGGGTTAAGCCGCTGCCTTTGGCTCGGGTCATGATCCCAGCATCCTGGGATCGAGTCCCACGTTGGGCTCTCTGCTCAGCAGGGAGCCTCCTTCTCCCCTCCCCTCTCTGCCTGCCTCTCTGCCTGCTTGTGTGATTTCCGGCTATCAAATAAATAAATAAAGTATTTTTTAAAAAAAATTAAAAAAAAAGATATTCTGAACCTTCATCTTTCAAATTCTCTAAGCTTTTGATAACATTTAATGATTCTGACATTTGAGTATTTATAGAATTTTTTAACCTACTGACACTTAGAGCCTAGAAGAACACCAGGTCTGTCTCAACTTTAAGGTGCTTATGAATACCCCGATCATCTAAAAATGTAGATTTTCATGCAGCGAGTCTGGGGTAGGGCCCAGATCCTGCATTCCTTAGAAGTTCCCCAAAAGCAAATGCCCATGCTTTT
Source organism: Taxidea taxus jeffersonii (assembly GCA_003697995.1). Taxonomy (NCBI): domain Eukaryota; kingdom Metazoa; phylum Chordata; class Mammalia; order Carnivora; family Mustelidae; genus Taxidea; species Taxidea taxus. The sequence goes on along the minus strand of ML098679.1, from coordinate 31,245 downwards.
GGTCCCTGATCCATACTTAGAGTGCTAAGACTTAATTCAACCAAACACTCTAAGGAAAGGCAATTCAATCAAATAAGGACTTATTGAAGATCAACTATATCCCCACTTCTGTGCTAGATGCCAAAAGAGTTTCAGAAAAATATAAGACAGCTTACAATTTAGATAAATACACATGAAACAGTAATAAATAAAGAAGGCTAAATTAAGGAGATTTTTAAGGGACAAGGGAGCTCAGAGAAACAGAATGATGAATAAAATCCAGGAAAGCAAACAGAATAGATAACCACAAAGAATGACCTGAACCACAAAAAATGAATAGTAAAAAAGAGAAAGGGAAAGCTTAAGACAGCATTAGCAAAGGTAACTGGTGGGTCTAGAGTATCTGGCAAGGAAATAGTTGTGGGAAGCCAACTAGATGGAAGGGGTGGGATCTGAAGTCATTACTTAGATTATATGTTTATTTTGGGAGGCTTGGGGAACTGTTAATGGAAATGGAGAGGAGGTTTGCCAAACCCCCAAAAAGACATCTCTTGGTGCTGCTCTAGAGGCACGTCACAGCACATCTCCTAAAGGTTTGGCCTCTTGCAGAGTATTCCTTTAGGAACATGATTAGTTATCCTATGTTATGATGGTTGAGTTACAGTAGAAGCCAAGACTTCAGCCATTTACTGTGGGAAATGACATACTTCAACTTTTCAGTGCTAAGTATATTTATCAGGGCTGCCTCTCCTAATAAGAAGGGATTTAAATATTGCTCTCTGTCATTTAAGCAAATTTTTGCCTGACATCTCACTTTTAGAAACTGCTTATTTTAAATTAAGACCATGTCTCTCAAATTTGGAATACACAGCAGTATACAGAAAGTACAGAAAGTTACATGGGAAAAAAAAATGGTACCTCTTCCTGGCATGTCAATTGCATTGATTTAGTGAAAGTAAAAGTTTAAACAATTTAACTGCAACCCAAAATGTTATTTTTATAGTAAACAAACATGGATATATTAGGAAATAGAATGCAAAAGCCATATGATTTCTTTTTAAATGATAAATCAAATTCTTTTAAAAAAATGTGGGGCTTGAACATAAAGCTTTAGGCTCCACTTTGAGACACTGTGAGGGTGTAAATTCACTCCCTCAACCTTCAGGAGTTTTTTGGTAAAAAAGCTCTGAAAAAGTTTGGATTGATGACCACCTCTGAGTACTATATAAGCAGTTGAAGATAAGGAACAAGAACACAGATAACAATTTAGCTGGATCTCAAAAAAAAAATCCTGTGAGTGAAAAAGGCGTGAAAGTGAATGAAATTAGTACACAGTGTATAATTTACATAAATTAAAATGCATTCAAATAAAAAATACATAATCTAAAAAATGCAAATGAAAGGAAACACGTTTAATACACTGGAGTGGGTACTACTGAAGTACAGGAAATGGAAATGTTAAAAGACTAAACAAATAAGTAACAGAAAAAGACCTTGCATGTGTAATGAATTAAATATTACAATTAAATCTGTGCACTTGAGGCTCAAGAACTAGTGGGCTACATCATCTGCGATTATGAAGCTTTTCTTTTTAATTGAAGGTAGTTTTAGATATCTGCCATTAAATCGTCATTAAAAGCTAGGTAAGTATTATCAGAGAAAGTTGTGAGAATCTGAAAAGATAGCACCAGGAAAAAAGAAAAAGAGAAGAAAGAGGAAAAGAGAGAGGACACAACAAATAACTAGAACTTATTCTGAACCTAAATTTTTCCATGTATATGGGCTAAGTCTTTCCTGTGCATGATCTGAGATAAATTCTATTATCATCTCCCCTTGACAGATGAGGAAACTGAGGCTTAGAGAGGCCACAGAGGAAATTGAAGATCACCCAGTGCAAGGGGAAGTTTTAAAACTTCAATGTGGGGGCGCCTGGGTGGCTCAGTGGGTCAAAGCCTCTGCCTTCGGCTCAGGTCATGATCCTAGGGTCCTGGGATCAAGCCCCGCATCGGGCTCTCTGCTCAGCAGGGAGCCTGCTTCCTCCTCTCTCTCTCTGCCTGCTTCTCTGCCTGCTTGTGATCTCCATCTGTCAAATAAATAAATAAAATCTTTAAAAAAATTTTCAATCTGTCTGCCCTATGATCCAAACTCCTAAATACTGCTGAACACTGATTAGTGCAGGAATTATGTGAGGGTAAGACAAGGTCTCCACCAGGATGGAGATATGGACCCAGAATAGGAAGAGGATTGCTTAAGAAGGGCACATAGAAGGGATATGGAGGGAGACAATGGGAAGACACTGAGAAAATAACACGTCTCATACCTTTGTCCTTAGCCAGTCTTGAAGTTTATGATGGCTTTTCAAGTTCAGCTATAATTCATATGCAGTTACTTATGAGCAACTAAATATCATTATTTCTTCAGTGCATTCATAGCAAACATTTTTACAGCAACCTCTCTTTAAAAAAGAAAATTGAGGGGTGCCTAGGTGGCTCAATCAGTTAAGTTCTGCCTTCAACTAAGGTCCTGATTCTGCCGTCCTGGGATCCAGTCCCCTGTTGGGTTCCCTACTCAGCAGGGAGTCTGCTTCTCCCTCTCCCTCTGCCCCTCCAACCTGTTTGTGCTCTCTATTCCTCTCTCACTGTCAAATAAATAAATAAAATCTTTTTTAAAAAATGAATTTTAGACAATGTGAGAAAAACCTCGGTCATTTAATTGAGAAAATAGGTTGTTTTTGCTGTTTTCATGGGTTTTTTTTTTTAAGAACAAGTGCTTGAGGCTAATAGTCAAAGTTCGGGATGCCTAGCCTATAGTTTTGTTGTTTACAATTGCTCCTTAAGCTTGGAAAAGTAGCTTAGTGTCTATACTTCCATTCCTCAAAATCCTTAAGCAGAGAAATTACAATCACTTGTTAAGAGAAGGAAAGGATCAAAGAGTAAATGTTTGTATAGTGCTCTGATGAAGAAAGTGTTGTATATTAACACTCTGCCCAGAGCTCCGGCAGCATTTTCTTCTCTCCCACTCTAACTATGCCAACCTCAACCCCTGACGCGGAATTTCAACTCTTTGTTCATGACGACAGCACTTCCGAGAATCTACCTGAAAGACCACCATGAGGTCTCTCAGGTTTTCAAGAGAATCGATAGTGTTTTCAATGCTTGTGATGTAGCTTCAGTCACAAGGCAGTGGCGTGGGGTTCAGCAGAGCACTTAATTAATTAAGTCAGCCATGAGTCTCCATTTAAATTCAATTTGTGGGTTTCTGCTTTATCTATGTTAATAACCACATCAGTTGGTCCTTATAAAGAATTTTTTTATTGAAACCTCTTCAGCATGCTCATCAAACAATTTGGGCTTAATGTGGGGTGGTGTTTTTTTGGAAGGGAGAGTCATTCTTCTGTTTCTGTTTTTGCTGCTAATGAGCACCATTTGATATCTAAATGCCACATGTGTTTTTTTAATTCTTTTGGGAAAAAAAATTTACATTGCCTAGAATAAATGGTACAGAACTCCTAAAGATTTGAGAACTGCTAAAAATATCTGATTTAGAAAGCCTAACTTTCTGAACTTGAAGAAGAGCAATATCTAACAATGAACAAAGGGTAGCAAAATACCGTTTTTTCAAGTTGTTTAAAATCTTTGACACAAATCTTTAAAAAATCATATTTTTTTATATTTCTATGCTAGAAAGAAATACAATGAACATTTAAAATTCTTTAGTTGATGGTGACATTTTATTCACAGTGTGTCTATGATTTACTTAAAAAATTTCAGACTTCTTTTTACTCTAAAACATGAACTAAAGGCCAGCATATACTCAAAACAAAATAAGTTCTATTTTTTAATAATATGTATGGCCAAAAATAATACTTAATGAATTGAAATGCATGAGAATATTAACATTCAGTATTTCGCAGGAAAAATAAAAGGCAAGCAGATTTTGAATTGACACTTCTGAAGCATTTGTTACTTCTGTCAAATGTGAAGTGAACAGGGCTAATCATAATTAAAGTTGCACATTTAGCTAATCTGAGAACATCATCCTGAAATAACAAATCAGTAGTTCATCCGTCTATCTCCTGTTTCCCCAACATCTTATATTTAACATCACAAGTGCTTCAAGTTGAGCAGAATGGAAAGCTATTGGCAATGACTGACATTTATGCATTAAACGTCTACACATATAAAATAATTCTCCCATTATTTCTTTAGTGACTCAACCTTTCATGTCAATTTGCTTTCCTTAATTGCTTTTTTGTTTAGTTTCCAGGATTTTTTCAAGCTATTCATAGTATAAAGCAATGTTTGAAGATGTTTGTCATCTTAAATGCTCCTTTTTTCACTTGTTTAACACTTAAAAGCAGAAAGAAATTTGGACATATTAACTAAACTGTGTGGTTTTTAATAGGTTTAATTAAAAGGATATTGCTTGGGGACTTAACCATTCACTCATCCATTCATCCATCCAACAAATTTTTTTGAGCACTCACTATGGCATTATACTAAGATAATAAAACATGATTCCTACCCTTAAGGATTTCCATATCTAGCAGAAAAAAATATGTGAACAATAATTACAGTGAAGTTTGTTTGTGTCATATTAGACTTGTACATAGCATAGGAAATAGGAATGAAAATTCTACCAGTTTTAGGAGAAATGGTTAAGAGGTTTTTGAATGTAATAACTCAACCTATATGTGTAGTGTTTTTTCCTAGGATATAAAAATACTGTTTTTCATCCTCTCACTTAAGATTCAACTCTGACTTCAGAAAATGAGATTCTAGAAGAGAAGATTATAAGGAGCTGTAGCACTCACAAAGAACCTTCCCAAGGAGGTTTTTGCAATTGACCTTTCTACTTTACCTTTTTGACATCCCCAAATAGTATTTTTTTCCATTAACTTGAAGATAAAGAAAATGGCCCTACCCTCAAGATCCTCATTTTAGCTGGAGATTCCTACACAGCTATTCATACTATATTTATGAATGCAAAGAAATATAAAAACACAAGGGAGAAACATACTTTTTCAGGATGAAAAGACAATTGTGAGTAATTTGGTAAAGCTAGAATATAGATTACATGAGAAGTAAAAATGTGAGATGAACTCGGGAAAGCAGATCAGAACCAGATATAGGATCTTGATTGCCAGGGTAAGAGATTTCTACTTTATCCCATAGTCATCTAGGAACAATCAAATATTTTTAATTACTGGAGCGATGTCATGGCTTTAAAAAGATAATTTAAGTGGAAAAGTATAGGGTAAATGAAGGAATTAAGAGTTCAGTGTATGAAAGCACAAGGAAGCTCTTGTGATAAGGCACTAAAAAAGACCAATATAGTAAGGATAGAAGAGTAGAGAATTTGAGAGACATTCCTAAAGGAGTGAGGGTATCCGGTGGTGTTCAAAGAGGTTGATGCATCCTTCAAATTCAGGTTTAGAGATCATTCAGGTAGACCAGAATTCTCTGTAACTGAGCCAGTTCTCTGTGGAGCAGGATTAGTACAGCACCCAAAGTAGAAATGATAGGAATCTACTCTACAGAAATAGCCAGCACTTCATGGTTTTGAGGTAGCACATGAAATATTATAATAGTAACAACTACTCTCCTGAATGCTTGTGATGTCCTGGATACTATGTTAACTGCCTCATGTACATTATCTCATAGGATCCTTATAATGACAGCAAAAAAGGAATGACTCACCCCCTCCTTCTACTGATAGGAAAACCTATGCACAGATAAGGAAATTACCTGTTAAAAATCCCCTGCTAGCACACACCACAGAGGGACTTGAAAACCTAGATCTGTCTGACTCTAACACAGGGATTGTCAGTGGACCAAATCCGGCTTCCTGCCTATTTTTGTGAATAAAGTTTATAGAAGCATAGCCAGGACCATTCATTTACATGTTGTCTATGTCTGCTTTCATACTACCTCCGCAGAGTTGAATGGTTGCAACAAAAACCATATGGACCACAAAGCCTAAAATATTTACCATCTGACCCTTGACAGAAAAAGTTTGCCCACCTCTGCTCAAACACACTCACTCATAACCATTAAACAAGTATGTATCGAGCACCTTTTAAGTTCCAGACACTAGGCCAAACACTATTCCCTATAGCCACTCAGGCAAATTACAGAAGTGACAACAGGAATGCTCCTGACTCTAAATACTTGCATGTTAATAAATTGCCCCTCTTGAGACTCCTCATCTTGAATGCCACTGCTAGGCAGACCAGACCATAGAGAAAAGAGAGAGCAATGGTTTCACTATTGCTCCTGAACTTGGCCCCATACATGCAGCAAGTCCTTGAGATCTGCAAGAGATGCCACCCAAGTCCTTCACAGATCCTCGACTGTCGAATAGAACTATGGTAAAAATTAAATTGCATCATGTATGATTGAACAAGCAAAATGCCTCCTGCAGATCAATAATGGTCCTATAAAAACAAGGTTACCAATGAATTTGGTAAGTAAAATAAAATTAACAAGTTATATTCTGATTTAATAGGATATTGCCATGGGACTCTCAATTTCAATAGATCAGAAGTGCCTGCACTTAGACAGCAAAGTGAGTGTGAGTGAATTCTGCCAAGGATCCAATTTACAAGGAAATGTTCAGAGCCTATTTCCTGACTCTTACACCCTTCACTCAAGAACTGGTCACCCATTCCAAGACATGGTGCAGGAGAGGGGAGTGGGGAAGAGGGGCTTTAGTGAGGGAAAATGCTTCAGACAGCCATGTTTTCCCACCCTCTTCTCACATCACATGAGTTACCACTACCAAGGACCTAAAAGGAGCCTCTAAAAATGACTTGAGGGAAAGAGTCAAGTCTAAATACTGACCATACCCAGAAACCACAAAAATAATATATTAGGTACCAAGTTCAAGTTCAGTACAAGAAAATTCCTGCCCTCTGTTCTATATGTAATAAGTCACTCTGACCTAACACAACAGCAACTTTATTATGCTCATGGATTCTGTAGGTCATAAGATCAGAAAGGGCACAGTGGGAATCACTTACTTCTGCTCCATGATATCTGGACCCTCAGCTGGAAAGACTTGAATAACTGGGGGTATTTCAAACATTATTTCTGCTACATTTGAACAAGACAGTCACAAACCTTCCAAGATCAGAAGGTACTGCAACTGTACCCTACCCCTGAATGGGAAGATTAGCAAAGAATTTGTGCCCATGTTTTTAAAACTCCCGTACCCTTCCCTTCCCTCTCTCCCCATGCACGCATCCCAGACAGGCCTGAAGCTTTCTTTACTCAGCTGGGATAAGAGTGGGGAAAGAGAAAGAGAAAAGGGCTGCCCTCCTCTCCTATTGTAGAGGACCTGTTCCCATGCATCTGGCTGGGGGAATATAAAAGGTTTGACTTTAAACAGGTTCAGGGTTTTGATAATTATCAAGAGCAGGATGTTCTAACTTCTGAAGTGAAATGGTCAATTAGCCTAGAAAAACAAGAAAAGCTGGGGAACATCACCAAGTTTTCATCTAGAAATAAAATTTATAGCAGAAGTGAGAGATAAAAATAAAGTCATGCTTTCGTCATATTGCAGTGAGACTTTTTCATCAATTTGGTTATGCACATCATTACTAAGGTAATATGAACCATAGGCTTACTTGAAACTATAAAACTGCGGAGTAATTATGATATATCATGATGGTACTTGTTTAGTACATGCAATCTGGGAACAAAGAAGACCACACTGAAATCCATCTACCTTTATAGCAAGATGAAATCAGGATATCGAATTTCAGCAGGGCCCCCGACCCTGTGGCAAGTCATTGGTATTAAAAAGTGGTGAAATAAAGAATACAGAAGTTAAAGGAGACCTCTGAGAGGCAGAGATTGAAGGATGAGCCAAGGAAGCACTAGCTAGAGGAAAGATCATGATGACTGGCAGCCTTTTTCTCCTTGTATATAAGTCTCTAAGACCCCCCAGCAGTGTTGATTGGAGAAGTGACATGATGTGATTAATGTTTCAGAATTGTTATCCTGGCTGCTATGTGGAGAGAAGTGGTGGTGGAGGGGATAGGGGGAATTATAGAGATGAGCAAAGATGGAAAAAGTGAAGCAGTCATGGGAATGGTTCAGGGAAAAATGATGGTGGTTGGCAATAAGGGAGTAGCAATGGGCATAATGAGAAGTGATGATAAAAATATTGTGATGTAGTCAGAATATGGATATACATTGAAGAGAAAGCTGAAGGACATGGTGATTGGTCAGATAAATGGTGTGATGTGTGAGACACTCTTTAAGAAAGAATTGAGATCGATGGGACGCCTGGGTGGCTCAGTTGGTTAAGCGGCTGCCTTCGGCTCAGGTCATGATCCCAGCGTCCTGGGATCGAGTCCCACATTGGGCTCCTTGCTCAGCAGGGAGGCTGCTTCTCCCTCTGCCTCTGCCTGCCTCTCTGCCTGTGCGCTCTCTCTCTCTCTCTCTCTCTCTGATAAATAAATAAATAAATAAAATCTTAAAAAAAAAAAAAAGAAAGAAAGAATTGAGATGGAGAGGGGAGTCAAGATGGCGGAGAAGTAGCAGGCTGAGATGACATCAGGTAGCAGGAGATCAGCTAGATAGCTTATCAAACCATTCCGATCACCTACAAATCCAACAGGAGATCGAAGATAAAAAGAGCAACAACTCTAGAAACAGAAAAGCGACCACTTTCTGAAAGGTAGGACCAGCGGAGAAGAGAATCCAAGGTGACGGGAAGATAGGCCTCGGGTGGAGGGGCCAGCTCCCGGCAAGCGGCAGAGCAACGGAGCACAAAATCAGGACTTTTAAAAGTCTGCCGCACTGAAGGACATCACTCCAGAGGCTAAACCAGGGTGAAGACTACGCAGTCGCAGTGTGGCCCCAGGTCCCACGGGGTCACAGAAGGATGGGGGTGTCTGAGTGTCGTAGAGCTCACAGGTATTAGAGCAGAGAAGCCGGCTACGGAGACAGAGCTGAGGAGTGAGCTCTCAACTCAGGGTTACCTTGAACCATAATCTGTGGCGCAGGCCACTGCTCTGAGTGGGGTCCCCACAAGATCCAGGGAGACTCCAACCTGGAAGAGCTCAGGGATCTGCAGGGTTCAGAGACTCCAGGCAGGGCTCTGTGCCAGAGACAGAGATGCTTGGTCACAGGCTGGGTGAGCTCGGAGCGCAGCCGGAGGCCAGTGAGACGGTAGTGATTGTGCGTGATTTTCTCCAAGTGTGGCCGGAGGCTGGGGAGACGGGAGTGATTAAGCGCTTTTCTCTGAGGGCGCACTGAAGAGTGGGGCCCCGAGCTCTCAGCCTCTGGGCTGGAGAATGGGAGGCCACCATTTTCATTCCCGTCCTACAGAAATCTATGGAAAGCTTTCAGGGAACAAAAGCTCCCGAAAGTGAACCCAAGTGGATTACTTAGCCCGGCCACTGGTAAGGGCGGTGCAATTCCACCTCAGGCAAAGACACTTGAGAATTACTACAACAGGCCCCTCCCCCAGAAGATCAACAAGAAATCCAGCCAAGACCAAGTTCACTTACCAAGCAGAACAGCGGAATTCCAGAGCAGGAGAAAGCAAAGCATGGAATGCATGGCTTTCTCCCCATGAGTCTTTAGTCTTGCAAAGTTAATTAATTTTTTTATTTTATTTTTCTTTTTCTTCTGCTAATTTTTTTTAACTTTTACCCTTTCCTCTTTTAATGTTTTTTAACTAGTTTATCTTAACAATACCTTTCATAAAAAAAACTCTTTTTTGAACCTTCATTATTAAGGTCATAATTTATCCTTCATTGTATGTAACTTTATTCTTTGTATACACATAGGGTTTTTTCTTCTAAAAAATTTGGGGTACAACTTCTTCTAATAGATCAAAATACACCCTAAATCTAGCACTGGGCTTGTCCTAGTCTCTAGCCTGAGAGAATTCCCTCCACCTTCTTTTTCTTTATTCTCCCAACCAACTTACCTTATCAACTCCTTTTTTAGAAATTAAAAAAAAATTTTTTTTTCATCTTTATAGTCATATTCCATCCCTTCTTGGTGTTTACCCTTATATATGTTTTTCATTCCTTAAAATTTTGGGAGGTAGTTTCTTCTAAGATACCAAAATAATCCCAAAATTAAGTGGGTCACCCTGTTCTAGTCACCAGTCTAATATATATATATTTTTTTCTTTTTTATATTTTTTGTTTATTTGTTTTCTTTTTTTCTGAACTTCTTTTTACTCCCTTTCTCCCCCTCACAATTTGGGGTCTCTTCTGATTTGGTTAAAGCACATTTTCCTGGGGTCTTTGCCACCCTTTAAGTATTTTATTTGCTCCTTCATATATTCTTATCTGGACAAAATGACAAGATGGAAAAACTCACCACAAAAAAAAAGAACAAGAGGCAGTACCAAAGGCTAGGGACCTAATCAATATGGACATGGGTAATATGTCAGGTCTAGAGTTCAGAATGACGATATTTCTGGCTGGACTCGAAAAAGGCATGGAAGATATTAGAGAAACCCTGTCTGGAGAAATAAAAGCCCTTTCTGGAGAAATGAAAGAACTAAAATCTAACCAAGTTGAAATTTAAAAAGCTATTAATGAGGTGTAGTCAAAAATGGAGGCTCTTACTGCTAGGATAAATGAGGCAGAAGAAAGAATTAGTGATATAGAAGACCAAATGACAGAGAATAAAGAAGCTGAGCAAAAAAGAGACAAACAACTGCTGGACCATGAGGGGAGAATTTGAGAGATAAGTGATACCAGAAGACCAAACAACATTAGAATAATTGGGATTCCAGAAGAAGAAAGAGAGAGGGAAGCAGAAGGTATATTGGAAAGAATTATTGTAGATAATTTCCCTAATATGACAAAGGGAACAGGCATCAAAATCCAGGAGGTGCAGAGAATCCCCCTCAAGATCAATAAGAATAGGTCCACACCCCATCATCTAATAGTAAAATTTACAAGTCTTAGCAACAAAGAGAAAATCCTGAAAGCAGCCCGGGACAAGAAGTCTGTAACATACAATGGTAATAACATTAGATTAGTAGCAGACTTATCCACAGAGACCTAGTAGGCCAGAAAGAAATGCCATGGCATATTCAGAGCCCTAAATGAGAAAAACTGCAGCCGAGAATACTATATCCAGCTAGGCTATCATTGAAAATAGAAGTAGAGATAAAAATCTTCCAGATAAACAAGAACTGAAAGAATTTGCAAACACCAACCACCGCTATAGAAAATATTGAAAGGGATCTCTAAGCAAAGAGACATCCTAAAAGTAGTAGACCAGAAAGGAACAGAGACAATATACAGTAACAGTCACCTTACAGGCAATACAATGGCACTAAATTCATATCTCTCAATAGTTACCCTGAATGTAAATGGGCTAAATGTCCCAATCAAAAGACACAGGGTATCAGAATGGATAAAAAACAAAACCCATCAATATGCTGTCTACAAGAAACTCATTTTAGACCCAAAGATGCCTCCAGATTTAAAGTGAGGGGGTGGAAAGCAATTTGCCATGTTAATGGACATCAAAAGAAAGCTGGGGTGGCAATACTTATATCAGATCAATTACATTTTAAGCCAAAGACTATAATAAGAGATGAGGAAGGACACCAAATAATACTCAAAGGGTCTGGCCAACAAGAAGATCTAACAATTTTAAATATCTATGCCCATAACATGGGAGCAGCCAACTACATAAACCAATTAATAACAAAATCAAAGAAATACATTGACAATAATACAATAATAGCAGTAATAGCAGGGGACTTTAACACTCCCCTCACTGAAATGGACAGATCATCCAAGCAAAATATCAACAAGGAAATAAAGGCTTTAAATGACACACTGGAGCAGATGGTCATCACAGATATATTCAGAACATTCCATCCCAAAGCAACAGAATACACATTCTTCTCTAGTGCCCATGGAACATTCTCCAGAATAGATCACATCCTGGGTCATAAATCAGGTCTCAACTGGTATCAAAAGATTAGGATTATTCCCCGCATATTATCAGAAAACAATGCTCTGAAGCTAGAACTCAATCACAAGAGGAAATTTGGAAAGAACCCAAATACATGGGGACTAAAGAGCATCCTTCTAAAGAATGAATGGGTTACCTAGGAAATTAAGGAAGAACTGAAAAAATTCACGGAAACAAATGATAATGAAAACACAATGGTTCAAAATCTGTGGGACACAGCAAAGGCAGTCCTGAGAGGAAAATATATAGCAATACAAGCCTTTCTCAAGAAACAAGAAAGGTCTCAAATACACAACCTAACCCTACACTTAAAGGAGCTGGAGCAAGAACAACAAAGAAAGCCTAAACCCAGCAGGAGAAGAGAAATAATAAAGATCAGAGCAGAAATCAATGAAATAGAAACCAAACAAAACAATAGAACAAATCAATGAAACTAGAAGCTGGTTCTTTGAAAGAATTAATATGACTGATAAAACCCAGGCCAGACTTATCAAAAAGAAAAGAGAAAGGACCCAAATAAATAAAATCATGAATGAAAGAGGAGAGATCACAACCACACCAAAGAAATAGAAACAATCATAAGAACATATTATGAGCAACTCTATGCCAGCAAATTTGACAATCTGGAAGAAATGGATGCATTTCTAGAGAAATAAAAACTATAACTAAACCAGGAAAAAATAGAAAACCTGAACAGACCCAAAACCAGTAAGGAGACTGAAGGAGTCATCAAAAATCTCCCAACAGGGGCACCTGAGGGGCTCAGTGGGCTAAAGACTCTGCCTTCAGCTCGGGTCATGATCCCAGGGTCCCAGGATCAAGCCCCACATCGGGCTCTCTGCTCAGCAGGGAGCCTGCTTCCTCCTCTCTCTTATCTCTGCCTGCTTCTCTGCCTCCTTGTGATCTACATCTGTCAAATAAAAAAATAAAATCTTAAAAAAAAAAATCTCCCAACAAACAAGAGCCCAGGGCCAGACGGCTTCCCAGAGAATACTACCAAACATTTAAAGAAGAATTAATTCCTATTCTCCTGAAACTATTCCAAAAAATAGAAATGGAGGCCAGCATCACCATGACCCCGAAACCAGACAAGGATCCCATCAAAAAAGAGAACTACAGACCAATATCCTTAATGAACACAGATGCAAAAATTCTCACCAAAATACTAGCCAATAGAATCCAACAGTACATTAAAAGGGTTATTCACCATGACCAAGTGGGATTATTCCAGGGCTGCAAGGTTGGTTCAACATCCGCAAGTCAATCAGTGTGATACAATACATTAGTAAAAGAAAGAATAAGAACCATATGATACTCTCAATAGATGCTGAAAAGCATTTGACAAAGTATAGCATCCTTTCCTGATCAAAACTCCGCAAAGTATAGATATAGAGGGCACATACCTCAATATTATCAAAGCTGTCTATGAAAAACTCACCGCAAATATCACTCTCAATGGAGAAAAACTGGGAGCTCTTCCGTTAAGGTCAGGAACATGGCAGGGATGTCCATTATCACCACTGCTATTCAACATAGTACTAGAAGTCCTAGCCTCAGCAATCAGACAACAAAAAGAAATTAAAGGCATCCAAATCAGCAAAGAAGTCAAACTCTCACTCTTTGCAGATGATATAATACTACATGTGGAAAACCCAAAGGACTCCACTCCAAATCTGCTAGAACTTGTACAGGAATTCAGTAAAGTGTCAGGATATAAGATCAATGCACAGAAATCAGTTGCATTTCTTTACACCAACAACAAGACAGAAGAAAGAGAAATTAAGAACTCAATCCCACTTACAATTGCACCCAAAACCATAAGATACCCAGGAATAAACCTAACCAAAGAGGCAAATGATCTATACCCAGAAAACTATAATGTACTCATGAAAGAAATTGAGGAAGACACAAAGAAATGGAAAAATGTTCCATGCTCGTCGATTGGAAGAACAAATATTGTGAAAATGTCTAAGCTACCTAAAGCAATCTACACATTTAATGCAATCCCTATCAAAATCCCATCCAGTTTTTTCAAAGAAATGGAACAAATAATCCTAAAACTTATATGGAACCAGAAAAGACCTCAAATAGCCAGGGGAATATTGAAAAAGAAAGCCAAAGTTGGTGGCATCACAATTCCAGACTTCAAGCTCTACTACAAAGCTGTCATCATCAAGACAGTATGGCACAAAAACAGACACATAGATCAATGGAACAGAGTAGAGAGCCCAGAAATAGACCCTCAACTCTACGATCAACTAATCTTCGACAAAGCAGGTAAGAATGTCCAATGGAATAAAGACAGTCTCTTCAACAAATGGTGTTGGGCAAATTGGAAAGCTGCATGCAGAAAAATGAAACTGGACCATTTTCTTATACCACACACGAAAATAGACTCAAAATGGATGAAGGACATCAATGTGAGACAGGAATTCATCAAAATCCTTGAGGAGAACACAGGGAGCAACCTCTTCAACCTCAGCCACAGCAACTTCTTCCTAGGAACATCACCAAAGGCAAGGGAAGCAAGGGCAAAAATGAACTATTGGGACTTCATCAAGATCAAAATCTTTTGCACAGTAAAGGAAACATTCAACAAGACCAAAAGACAACTGACAGAATGGAAGAAGATATTTGCAAATGACATATCAGAAAAAGGGCTAGTATCCCAAATCTATAAAGAGCTTATCAGACTCAACACCCAAAGAACAAATAATCCAATCAAGAAATGGGCAGAGGACATGGACAGACATTTCTGCAAAGAAGACATCCAGATGGCCAACAGACACATGAAAAAGTGCTCCACATCACTTGGCATCAGGGAAATGCAAATCATAACCACAATGAGATACCACCTCACACCAGTCAGAATGGCTAAAATTAACAAGTCAGGAAATGATAGATGCTGGCAAGGATGCAGAGAAAGGGGAACCCTCCTACACTGTTGGTGGGAATGCAAGCTGGTTCAGCCACTCTGGAAAACAGCATGGAGGTCCCTCAAAAAGTTGGAAATAGAGCTACCTTACAACCCAGCAATTGCATTACTGGGTATTTACCCTAAAGATACAAACATAGTGATCCAAAGGGGCACATGCACCCAAATGTTTATAGCAGCAATGTCCACAATAGCCAAACTATGGAAAGAACCTAGATGTCCACCAACAGATGAATGGATAAAGAAGAGGTGGTATACATATATATATATACACACACACGCACATACATACAATATATATTACAATATATATATTGTATATTGTGTATATATATTGTATATTGTGTGTATATATTGTATATTGTATATATATAGTATATATTGTATACAATATGTATATATTGTATACAATATATACAACATTGTATATATATGTACAATGGAATACTATGCAACCATCAAAAGAAATGAAATCTTGCCATTTGCGATGACGTGGATGGAACTAGAGGGTATTACGCAACGTGAAATAAGTCAGTCAGAGAAAGACAACTATCATATGATCTCCCTGATATGAGGAAATGGAGATGCAACATGGTGGGTTTGAGGGGTAGGAAAAGAATAAATGAAACAAGATGAGATCAGGAGGGAGACAAACCATAAGAGACTCTTAATATCACAAACTGAGAGTGGCAGGGGGTAGGGGGGTAGGGAGAGGGTGGTGGGGTTAAGGACATTGGGGAGGGTATGTGCTATGGTGAGTGCTGTGAAGTGTGTAAACCTGGCGATTCACAGACCTGTACCCCTGGGGCTAATAATACATTATATGTTTATTAAAAAATTTAAAAATTAAAAAAAAAAAAGAAAGAATTGAATGCGGGATGAGCAATAGTATTGCTTCTCAGTGGATGAAGTCAGTCTAAGTTTTGGCACATGTGAAGATCCTTAGGCAAACCAGTTCAGTTAATAATAATATTCACAGTAATTAATATTTTCCTAGTAGTTTTATAGGTTAGAGTACCATTCCATAAATCCCTTCACTGGTCCCTGAAATAATTCTGATATACTCATTAAGTTCATGCCAAATAAATAAATTTTAGTCTTCAGTAGAGAACATAGAGCCAGAAAAATGATTAGAAATTGTTGCTTTCTCTCTGCCCTCTCTCAACATTATATTATTTTCCCTGAGTTTGACTCTATCTCTCTCTCTTTTTTTTAATTTAAGCTTTTTTATTTAAACATATAATGTAACCCCACCACCCTCTCCCAACCCCTCTCTCCCCCCACCCCCCTCAGTTTGTTTTATGACATTAAGAGTCTCTTTTGGTTTGTCTCCCTCCCGATCCCATCTTGTTTCATTTTTTCTTTTCCTACCACCTTAACCCCCACCCCTGTAGCATCTCCACTTCCTCATATCAGGGAGATCATGTGATAGTTGTCTTTCTCCAGTTGACTTATTTCA
>ML098679.1:0-14806 GCA_003697995.1 Taxidea taxus jeffersonii | reverse complement strand
AAGAGTCTCTTTTGGTTTGTCTCCCTCCCGATCCCATCTTGTTTCATTTTTTCTTTTCCTACCACCTTAACCCCCACCCCTGTAGCATCTCCACTTCCTCATATCAGGGAGATCATGTGATAGTTGTCTTTCTCCAGTTGACTTATTTCGCTAAGCATAATATGCTCTAGTTCCATCCATTTCGTTGCAAATGGTAGGATTTCATTTCTTTTGATGGCTGCATAGTATTCCATTGTATGTATGTATATATATATATATATATATATATACCACATCTTCTTTATCCATTCATCTGTTGATGGACATCTAGGTTCTTTCCATAACTTGGCTATTGTGGACATTGCTGCTATAAGCATTCGGGTACATGTGCCCCGTGGTGATCTATTTTTTTTTTCCCAGCTTATTCCAAACATTGCTTTCAGGACTTTTGTAGTTATTAGCATTTCTCACAAATTCTTGCTGGACTTCAGCCTTCCTGACCCTGTTCTTTAGATATGGGCCACTCTTTTGTGTTTGTCCTTGGCATGTGCCTCTTTTGTACATGATCATTTTATGTCTAAGCTCAAAGAGCTCTCTATACAGACACATTGATCTCTTTCAATGTTTCCTCAACTTCCTTCCTGAGATCAACTATGATTTTACAGTCAAAAAATCTTGTCTTAGGCCTTTCATTTGTATTTATTATATCTACCCATAGACACCTTCAATATTGTCTCCAAGGTTTCAGATACTGCTTTCTTAAAGTTGTGGGGTATTTTTTAGTCTTGTTAATTCATTGTTGAATTAGGTAACATATCGTTAACTTTTCTCTAAATCATATTTCTTTAAGAAGATAACAAGAGCACATTTTACTATGCATAAAATATTTCTGTTACTTGCTACTTCATTTTGTTATGGTTTCTAACAAACGATTACATTTGCTCTAAAAGACTATAATTGGATTCTAGTGATAACTGGTGAACAACTGTCAGATTCCAAGTTTACTACTTTTATTGACACAATAACACACACACACACATACCATTAAAAACAAAGACTTCAGAGAAATCAAACTGATTTTCCAAAACTAACAATGTTACTAATCAGGATTGCATTCAAATAACTGTAATTATTTCTTCTCCCAGGTTTTCTTTCTACATAACCAAGTTTTTGTTTTGTTTTTTAAGATAAGCCATTTTAAAATAATGTTCTACCCCTAGTAGAGTGTTAACAAGTGTATCTGCTCTTGCATTCCAATCTCATTTCAACCTTCATCAAACTGATTCAACACTCAATATTTAAGGTTTTCTTGTTATCAGCTTTCATACCCAAAAACTCAAGGAAATTCTGTGACCAGTGTTAATGATCACATGTTCCAAAATTACATTATATGCCTAAACTTCCTTTATCTTTTATTCAAATAAACCACTTAAAATATTTTCATCCCTAGGTATTTTGTTGCCAGGTTACCTCTTATATTTGGGTTTTTTTTTCTCCTGTCCTTTTTAGATTTCAATTCTTTCCTATGCTCTGGGAGATTCACATGTGTTCATACTCATCCTTTATCCACAAATAAAAACATTTCTAATTAGTCCTTTGAGTTCAAGAACTTGAGATGCCATGTCAATAAAGCAACTGAGAGGGACGCCTGGGTGGCTCAGTTGGTTAAGCGGCTGCCTTCGGCTCAGGTCATGATCCCAGCATCCTGGGATTGAGTCCCACATCGGGCTCCTTGCTCAGCAGGGAGCCTGCTTCTCCCTCTGCCTCTGCCTACCACTCTGTCTGCCTGTGCTCGCTCCTGCACTCTCTATCTGACAAATAAATAAGTAAAATATTTTTTAAAAAATAAAGCAACTAAAATACATTAATTTTTCAAATCCTCCCTTTTTTATTTTCTCAAAAATACTAAAAAAGGTAGTTGTGAGTTCCTGTACTTTCCTCAAGCAGATCTCCAAAGAAAACAATGTCACCTAAAAGATGCTTATTTTCAGAGTTACAATTTAATATTCCCTAGGTACACATATATGTGTATATATACATATACCTAGAATATTATGGCTTTGAGTTTCTAATATCTAGTAGTAACAGATTTTTGCGAGATTTTCCTTCCATTTTTTTTAAATACAGTAAAAATAATTTGACAGAGAAGCTAAATGATCTTTTTTAAAAATACCTTCTACTTTACAGTTCCCTTGAAAATGGGCAAGTTATAGACAGGCAAACTTAATAACCAATAACTCAGGATTTCTGCTCTCTTTCTGAAGCACAACTGTCATAAAAATATACTCTGCACTTACAGATACTGTGAGTAATCGATTATAAATGACAAAGAGGAAAATGGATATACTCCCTAGCCAAGCATTTTCATCATTAACAATAATAGAAATGTTTCCAGCAAGCCCTTGGGAATTGCGAGTACTCAGAACGTGAAAATAATGGCTCATAAATGGGGCTTACCTGGCAGGAAAAGGGCTAGGACTTTTTTTTTTGCCTTCTTAAATGATGATTACATAAAAATGGCTCAAATGTTCCTCAATGAAACATTTGTGAAAAAAACAGGTATATTTCCTGCTCATGAAACTACGTCAGGAGACAAGCTGCTGTTTCAGGAATAAATAAATAAATAAATAAATAAACAAATAAATAAAGTACTCTGCTATAGACATTCATGGTATGAACCCTTTTGGGCTAAGTGTCCTAAAAAGGTAGTGCCTTAGACTTAATTATGATAGCATTCTCTGTGCTATAGGTCAGTTACTAGATAATTTGACTCCCATTCAGTGTTTTGAAACTAAACCCATTCATTATCTCTGTGATAAGAGAGAGTTTGGGGCAGAGGAAGAAATTGCACACTCAAAAGTTGCAAGGTTAGTTTCCATGAAACTCTCTACCTATTGCCCTCCTCTTCTAACTCTTCCATGTTACCTCAGTGACCTGCACTATCTCTTTAAGACTCAAATACAGCAATAAAGGGCCATGTTATTTCTCCTCTAAATTACAGCATGAGTAAGATGAAGGCTTAGGGTAGAAATGTTGCTCTTACTCAACTGTAGTTCCTCTACAATATCTTTTAGTTCAGGACCTCATCATACTCAAACAATTGAGAACCCAAAGAACTTTTGATTATGTGGGTTATAGCTTTGGAGATTTACTGTGTTTATAATTAAAACTGATATTTTTAAATATTTATTAATGTATTAAAGCAATAAATACATTGCTTATCAATATAAATTACACATTTTTATGAAAAATAACTATATTTTCCTCAAAAGAATTAGTCAAATGAGTAGCATTAGTTTACATTTCTGCAAATAACCTCAACATCTAGCTTGCTTAAAGACAGTAGGATCCTTACATTTGAATTCTGTCAGTTGTAATATCAGATTCTATCAGATACTCATGAGAAATTGAGAGTGAAAATGGGCAAATAAGATCTTAGGATTATTATGAAGATAGTTTTGACCTCACAAACTCCCATAGAGTTCTTTGGAACTCTCAAGGGTCAGTGCATCATATTACGAGAACTACCACTCTACAGAAAGTCTAATACTATGGAAATAAGATTGAGAATTCAAACTGCCTGTGGTAGAACCAGGAAGTCAGAGACATACTATCTCTTCAGTTGAAGGGAAATGGGAGAAATTTAAAAATTATCTGCAGGAATACACATTGACAAATGACATAACTTTTAAAGTGTGGTAGGTAATGATTTACAGCTCATAACGGACCTGAAGTTGAACTTCACTTAATCATGGAGACTTGCTTCTAATTAACAGACACAAAGTTCTACAAGCTTACTGAAAGGCCAGTGACTCAGATTGTAGAACATTTGAACATTCAAGTTACAAGGGCCTACAGAGATCATCTTTTATCATCTTTAATTTTTTCATTTTAATTATACTAATATTGGGACCCAATCGGAGTAGAGACTTTAACAAGATAGGAGAACTCAAGTTTCCTAGTTCCCAATTAAGCATTTCTTTATTCTGTATCATGCTTCAGTACTGAAAAGTAACATTTCAAATACGGCCAGCAGTGGCTAATCCAATTGTTCTTAACACTTGAAGGTGGGGTAGTTAGTGACTTCAAACATTTAATAAAATCTAAGAATTCATTCCCCAGAAAAACATACTCAAGCACATACACATAGATCCCTGAAGCCCAAGCATGAACTAACTAGGGCTCAATGTAGCCCTAGTTAAGAACCTCCAGGCCACTTTAAAAACATATAATTCTGGGATCCATACATTTGGGAAGTGAAAAATTAGAAAGCAAAATGTAATGAAAGTTATAGGAGCTAATCTTATTTATTTAATGGGCCAAATTTTCTTAATTTCATATGGATTAACACAGTATCAAAATGACAAATGATAATGATAAACCTCTTCCAAAGTAGGATTTATTCATTCATTCACAAATATTTTTAAGTGCCTACTGAATGCCAGGCCTTTTTCCTAGGTCCTAAAGATAAATGGTGAGAATAACAGACATATTCTGTACCATGATGGAGTTTTCAGTCTAGTGAGAGAGACATTAAATAAGAACACAACAATATCTCAAGAATAAAATTATTAAACCTTTCCCACCTAAACTCTCAGCTTCTATAGCTTCTATTGCATCCTAAGAAGCTCAGACCATACCAGCATGACCTCAAACACCATCCACCCACAATTCCAGAAGCTATTTAAGACAGTACTTTAGTCACTATGTGGTCAGTGATACAAGCTAAGAAAGTAAAATTATTTTTTTTTCTTTCAAGTATAATGATTTATTTGTCCATAGAGCACTTCTTTAGAATGTTTCCCATCAAGACAGGCCTATGGCTGTTGTCTTCCTTTATGACAAAAGCCCTTTCCAAAAGAAATCTTTGGACTGCAGCCAAATGCAGAAAAAGCTGACTTCCCTGACTCTCTTTTCCTAAGACTGGGATCTCTCCATGCTTTATCTAGTAGCAAAGTGATGCAATCTGAAAGGCCAAGATCAAGATGTGAATCTAGAATAGTACTGTCCAATAGAACATTCTGTGATGATGGAAATGCTCAGTACAATAGCCACCAGACATGTGGCTATTAAGCATTTTAGATATGGCTAATGTGGCTAAGAAATAAATTTTAAATTTATTTAATTATAAACTTAAATCTTATTTAATTAAAAAATAAATTTTATTTGATTTTTAAAAAATAAATTAGAGTTAATTTTTAAATATTAAATAGCCAACTCTGGCTAGTGGTTACCATGTTGAATAATGCAGAGAAAGGGGAACATCGAGGCCTAATTTCAGTCTGTTTTAGGCTATAGACATAAAAGGAGTCCTTTTGGTTCATAATATTCCTTCCCAGTTCACAAATTCATATTCAATTTCACTATGGAACATTCACTACACAGATCATATTCTGGGCCATAAAACAATCCACAATCCATTTTAAAAATTGAAATAATACAAGGTATATTCTCTGACTATAAGAGAATTAAACTAGTAATGAGTAATAGAAAAGTATTTGTAAAATATTCAAGTATCTATAAATTAATATACTGCTAAATAACTCATGGATCACAGAATAATCAGAAAATATCTTAAAGTGAATAAAAATGAAAACACAACATATGCAAATATAGAGCTAAGGGGGGCTTAGAGTGAAATTTATAGCATTAAAGCTTATATTAGAAAATGACATTTTAAATCAATAAGTTAAGCTTCTACTTTAAGAGGACAGAAATAATAAGAGTAAATTAAACCCAAGCATGGAAAAGGAAAAATGTAAAAAATAACCAAAGTCACTAAAATTGAACATAGTTAAGACAGAAAACAAATAATATCAAATATCTACTACACTTCTACACCCCTACCCCCAAACCTACTTGCCTATGAAAACTGAGTATATCTCAGGTGTGATTACTACTGGTATCCAAAGGAGCCCATGGCTTTTCCCTAAAAGTAGTTTAAAAAATGATGTTTCCTCCCTCCAAGGTAATATAGATGAGAGACTGGCCTCATTTTCCATAGGTAAAAGGGTGGATTATGCCCCTTTGAAAATTCACCTCCTGACAATGGGTCAGCAGTTCATAGTTTATTATCTCCTATAATTTAATACATATCAACAGTATGTACTTTAATCAGCTTTCTCAGAAACTCTTGTAGGGATGAAGTGATAGACTGTGATCAAATCAAATCCCCCACGTAAAAAGAACAACTTGGAAATGGCAGAAAAATAATAAATCTCAAACAGTCAAATTTGGAATTTAGCAATAATAAACCACAATGTCCTTGTATTTGGTCATTTCAAAAGGGAGAGATAATACAGATGTTAAAAAAATTATTAAAGAAAACAATTTATGTAATACAAACAAACTCTATTTAACACTTCATGGAATGCAGAATCTCCTTTCAGAGAAGTGGAAAATGTGGCAGAAGGTAAGAAGTTTGTACAGGATAAAAAATAAAGAACAAGAAAGAGAAAAATAGAAAACATTTGATGGCTGGGGCTACACAATCAACCTTGTTGGATAAGAAGGAACAAGGCTGAGTGAGAAAGAACAAGGAAATAAGTATAGAGCCCAGAACTGGCTTGGTATTTGGGGTTGGCTGACTGAATTTCTAGTCAAGAGGAGCATTAACAGGGACACAAAATTTACCTAAGTTTTGGTTTTCTGATGTGACTAAAGGAGTAGCTCCATATTAGGCCTAGTAGGTTGTTTCAGTAGCGCCCCCCTACCCCCCAACACCACATTTTGGTCACCCTCTTGACCATTCAAGAGGATTAATCACGAATGTCAGTCTTTGGGTGACTCTCAGCTAATATTGTCTCTCCAGATCTTAGCACAATATTCACAAGAGACAATGTCAGGCTCCTGTTCATAGACCTGATTACATTCTTCTGTTCTCTTTTGTTGTTGCAATCGGAGAGAGACTATCTGTCAGCTAGCTAATGGCTGTTCACATGCATTTAAAACTTTTGAGAGAATACAGCATATTAGGAAAACAATAATAATTTCAGCAGCAAAACAATGCCCATGGAGAACTCTCTAAAGCTAGGGATGCCATGACCCAAACCAGCTAGAATCAAGTAAGTCAAGAAACGATCCTGAAGACCAGAATACTTCTTCAAGACAGTTGGACTATTTATCATTTCATGTAACTGTCTCCACTTCCCCAGAAGAGCCAGAGAGCTTGTTTCAGAAAAACTGAGGCAGTGGAAATCAGGAAGAAGTTTGTAACAGACAAAAAGAATGACAGGGGAGCGCCTGGGTGGCTCAGTGGATTAAAGCCTCTGCCTTTGGCTCAGGTCATGATCCCAGGACCAGGCTCTCTGCTCATTGGGGAGCCTGCTTCCCCCCGGCCCCGCCCCCCGGCCTTCCTCTCTGCCTACTTGTGATCTCTGTCAAATTTTTAAAAAATTAAAAATTTTAAAAAAAGAAAGAATGATAGGATCACCAGTATCATAACCAGTTCAAAAGTTAGTTGGAAGCTGGATTACCCTCCTTTGCAATTGCCTAAGATATGTAAACAACGTTATTATCTTTTCAGGACAGGGCAAGGAAAAGGTAAACAAAAGAATCATGAACCTCCACTGCTTATGAACTAGGAAAAGCATGGTCAGAGAGGGAAGGTAAATAGAAACATTCTTGATCCATCACCTTGGGATGAAGCAGTCTACCCTAATGCTGGCTACTTCTCTTCCTGGTCAATTTGACTTTGAGGTCTCCAGCATTAATATGTGACTACAGACCACATATATGGTTCTTCAGCATTCTTCAGTTGTGAAATACGCACCCAAGGCTTGACACCTTGTCATCTGACAGAGGTCACTGGTCAAGAGTACTTAATCTCACTTTTGCAAAAGCATTGTAAGAAAACACTATCTATAAATGACAAAAGATGTTTTACAAAAGCATCAGGGAAAAACACTGTCTATAAACAACAAAAGACTTACAAATGCCCCTGGTTAAAGATCTGATAAGTGTTTGATATAATGGGAATGGAGAAGGAAATTTGGTTATTTCTGTGGCATTCAATATTTTAAGATAATAACTGGAAATATGACTGACAGCATTATACCAGGACATATCAGATTTTCAGGAATTTCATACAATTTCTAGAACACTGATATTAATTACATGCATCCATACAAATATAAGCTAAGAAGATTTAGTATCATTTCTTATTTGATAATGTTTCCCATGTAATATAACATACTAAATAAAAATAATTAGTTTAACACCTTAATGAGTGAAAAATAAATCCCTTAAGATTTTCCAGGGATTTCCCTCTGGGAAATCTTAAAGTTAGTTTGAGGTTAAAAACAACAACAACAACAACAACAAACTCCCCTTAGAATTTGATTTGGGGAAAACATCAAAAGGTTTGAAGATATATAGGGTGTTAAATAGGATCAGAGGTCATTATGAAATAATATTTATTTAACTAAAGTGATAAAAGAAGTTTTAAAAGCAAATACAGAAGGTTACATAGTTGTGAACAAAACTTAGCTCTTTGAACATTGACAAGACTGGGTTTTCTTAAGTAATCAAATATCTGATAATGACAACCCAAAGCATAGTAAACTATTTTGATAAGACACAAAATCATTGCTTTCCAGGTAGATTACTCAAAAGGTAAAAAAGTATTTCACAATCCCTTATCAAGAACAAACCAATAGTCCAAAAAAAAAAAAAAAAAACGCAAAACAAAACAAAAAACTTTTGTCCTTTTAACACAGAGAAAACCAAATTCTAATTTTGTACAGTGTACTTTTGACATTAAAACTTAAAAAAAAAAGACAAATTCATTCCAATCTTAGCCAGCTTGAATACACGTAAAATTCCTTTCCCAAGATTCCTTTTCCACAAACTGCCACAACTGTTTATATCCATTCAAATTCTATCCTATGTTTTTCCTCCTTCTCCTTCTGGACCAATCAGTTGTTTTATTTTAAGACAAAATTACTCTTTCTTCTTCACAAAAAATACATCTCCACATCTCATACCTTTTCTTACCAAAAACACATCCTACTTTTCTTGTATACAGATGTTTCCCTTTTATTTCTAGTAGCTTTAATTGTATTAATTAGATTCTTAATCCTTAGAATTTTTGATTCCTAGTAAAAACTGAGAAATAGTTACACTAGCAGCCTGTAAATTGTGGACTGTCACATTAGCAGGTTGTAGACTAGAAAACTTACAAATGCATTTCATAATTTCTAAAAGTGTATTTTTCCTCACAGTAAATTTTTCAGTGTGGCACTAACCATGTTTACTAGTAGACCCAAGAATCCTTAGTTTCTCTATCAAAGGAAGTCAAAATGGTAAACCTATGTTCAGTAATTAATGGTTCAGTATTTTATCTTATTCAGAAATGATCTAGATATTCAGTAAATATTTAGCATTTAACTTACTTCAGTATAACTATAAGGTCCCAAGTTACCAAAAAGATTTTGGAACCTATTTTTAAGTAGACACACCAAAAAGTACAATTATTGTTGAAAAGATCACTTATAAACTTCTATCTTTACTTATGTATATTAAATTTACTTGTTCTTAACAATTATGTTTAGATTACTCATGAAAATTTCATGGGACATTAGCAACTAACCATCATCTTTATTTTTATTGCTCTTAGATTCTGTAACAGAGATAACATAATCTTATTTGACTTTTAGTAAACCTAAGTATAATAAAAGTATTATATTTAATAATGATAACTGTAAAAACATGCCTGCTTTAACTAAATCAATAAACTAGGTTTCATTCACCAAAGGCTATCCTAGATAATGTGAATTTGAAAAAGATCTATTAGTTTCTCTATTTCTGAGAGCATACTTGATCTATATAAATGTTCAATTTTCTTTTAGCCAATTAAATAAAGGTTTTTACAAATAAATTTTGTCAATTCTATCCATAAATAGAAAAAAATCCCACAACTGTAACATGTATTTAGACATACATAAACATACAGATGCAAATAGAGAGCTTATGGCTTTTGCTTTAAAATTTTAGCTGTGAGACGGGTACGGTCATGTAAAACTCACTCGTTTAAAAAAAAGTTGGGTCCAAATCATGCTTATGGATATATTAGCGGTCTGTCCTGGCAGCATTCCATAAACAAGACCACAAGAAGCCAAATCAAACCAGACATTCCCAAGATAAATAACACCAGAGACTCTGACCAATTAAAGGAGAAAAGGCATGAAACCCTGCTCCTGAAGAAATTCCCTCCCTAAATAATAAATATTCCACCCCCTTGCTAACAACTATCAGTAAAAGACAGAGACCCAAATCCCAGGGCACAGCTCTCCTTTGAGCTCACAGGCTCTCACATATCAAGAGTATATTCTCTCCAATAAAACCTTCACTTGCACCACTCAACCACTGCCTGGTCCATCATTGAATTTTTTACTTGCAAGGAGACTAACACCTCTGGTAACATCCCAGGAGGGACTAGGCTGAGGCCTCAGGGTCCAGAGGTCTCCCCAGTCTACCAGGCAACAAGGTTACCTGCTCACATGGATTAAAATTTTTACCAGTATTTATAAAAAAGCCTTTTAAGAATTCTCATTTGCCTAGTTTCCAAATAGCCTTTCCCCTTTCTTTCCTTTTTTCAGAAAAAATTTACTTACCTATTTTAGAGAGAGAGAGAGAGAGAGAGAGAATCCATGAGCAGAGGAAGGGGCAGAAGGAAAGAGAGAGACTCTTCAAGCAGACTCCCTGCTAAGGCAGAGCCTGACTCAGGGCTCGAGCCCATGACCCTGAGATCATGACCTGATTCAAAATCAAGAGCCAGATGCTTAACTGACTGAGCCACCCAGGCATCCCTCTTTTTTCCTTCTGATAAGAATTACCTCCTTAAAGTCTGTGTTTCAAAGAGATGTCTCTCAGTTCCTAGAGAAAACAGAGTAGAATATTTACAACCCAAAGGCACAGAAAAAAATATGCCTTTTCCTCCAAGAAGGACTTTTGTTGCCTAAATCCATAATTTTTATAATATCACAAGACTTTTGAGATGAATAGGGCATGTTTTGTTCATTGGTAAAAACAATAGGTGGGCTTTTTCTGTTCTTGTAAAAACTGTTTGTAAGACAAGTTGTAGAAGTTATCCTCAATGCCTTAAATAGCTGTTTTCAACTTCTCAAAGAATTGGGTTGTAACCTGAATGATGTCAAGGTTGCTGACCCACCCATCTTATTACATTATCTTCAACTAAGACAGAAATCAAAAGATTCCGATGTTCTAGATTTAAAGCTATTTGTCTCAAAAAGTTTTTCTTTCCCTCTGGGTACACAATATCATTTAGCTTAAAGAAGAAGGCCTGAAGGGTAGTTTCTCTCAGGCTCTGAATATCAGCTTCCAATCTGGCCAACTTCTGACCTTAAAACAACAACAGCAACAAAAACTTTCAAATACCTTGTCAGGTTTCAGCTCATATAAATAACAAACATTCCCAGCAGTACTAAATGACCCTATGGCAGAGGAGACATCCCCAAACAGAGTGCAAAAGATACTATTCTCCCAATATCCACAGCCACTTCCAAAGATAACCAAAAGAAAGACTTGGACAATTCCTTGAGAACTGGCAAGAGTCAGTGAGACCTTCACCACAAATGAAATGCAACCCACATTTCTGTCCAGCTGTATCTTTGAGCCCCTAACCTACTGTAGAGCTGCCTACCCACACAAGAACCAACAACCTGTGGGCCCCAGGTTGACAGAAAGCCAAGCCAAGTTCTCAGGGAAAATTCGAGACACACAAGAAGGCAACAGCTAGCTGTTCCTGGGAGAGAAAAGACTGATAACCACCAGGCATGCCAAAACCAAATTCTCGAGAGTCTGGATTTGGAAAAGAAGCAATGACATGGATTTTACCGTTCTTTCTCAACCAGGCACTGCAGAGATCTGGGAGAGCTGACTCTGGTTGGGATTCTCATAATTCACCAGCTTCTGTAGATGCAGGTGGCAGGCCTGTGCACATGCTTGTCCCACGGTCATGAACAGTCAGCTTGGGACCCCATTCGTCTTCACCAAAAACTGCTAAAAATTGATTAAAGAAAACAAGTCAGGTGATAAAACAAACTTTGCTCAATACTGCATAAAGTAGACCATCTCTCAGAGAACTACAAAATGGTATGGAGACAAGAAAACTTGTGTAAGATAAATAATAAAGAACAAGATGGAGGAAAATAGAAAATAATGGACTGTCTGGAGCCACACAGTCCACCTCATCTGGGGTGAAAAGGAACAAAGAAGGAAATTTAAAGCCTAGAGTTGGCTGGGCATTTGGGGATTAGTGGACTGGATATACTACATTTCTGGTCTAGCAAAGCATTCTCAGGGACACGAAAGGTATCTAAGTTTTGGTGTGCTGATGTGGCACCCCAGGCAGGAGTGACTCCATCTTGGCCCTAGAAAGTTATTACAACACAGGTGAATTCCACTAGTGTGCTGTACTCTAGTGTACAATAGCTGTGTAAGATAATGCAAGAATAACTGTGCACACAGATGATGGTTTCAGCTGTAGCAGTGCTATCCTCTGGGTGCATTCCTTCCATTTCAAAGCAGTTCACTTCAGTAGATGTTTCTTGAGTCTACACTGTGTGCAAAACACACGTACTAGAGAAAGAATTCATTTTAAATCACAATATTTAAGATGAGAGGTCATCTAATCTAACCTTCCTTTTATGGATTTAAAAACCAGAAACAAGTGAGTTTAGCAATGTTTTGCAGGAGGTCAGCTGAATTTACTAAAATTTCATGGCAACACCGAAAAAAGAACTAGGTCAAGCATTCTCACCATGGTGCAAGCCTGCCAATATTGTTCACCTTTTCTGGGAAACCTTCCCTGACTGTTCAAGTAAATCTGATCGTTTATCCTCTGTGCCACAATTGGGCTAAGTGCTCACATCTAATACTGTAATTAATCATAGTATTAGAGTTATTTATATTCATCTCCATTTATCTGGTATAGAAATTTAAAGTATGGGCACTAGAGCTCTAATCTCAACCACTGACAACCCGTTTACTACCTAGAGGAAATCTCTTCACCTCTCCATGATGCAGTTTCCTTACCTGCAATAGGGGAATAATATTGGTATCCAACTCAGAGGTCTGTCAATGAGATTTCAATGAGAAAATCCATATAAAGTGTTAGTACAGTGTCTGCCACATAGTAAGTGCTGAAAAAATACTAACCATTGTTATTCATAGGGTGCAAACAATATTTCTAGTGCCAGATATTCCTTGATTGTTCCATAAAAAATTTTATTGAGTACCTAATATATCTCAAGTGCTCTTGTCAGGCACTAGAATTTTAGATATTGGTAAAATATAGTAATTAGCATGATCATAATTATAACTGAAATAGAGTGAAGTCATAATGCCAAACACAAACAAAAGAGTGGCTAACAAGGTTAGGGGGGTTAGGGGCATAGTAGAGGGTGAGGACAAGGTTTAGGAGTGGCTCCATCTTTAAGCATCTGCCTTTGGCTCAGGTCATGATCCCAGGGTTCTGGCATTGAGCCCTGTATAGGGCTCCCTGCTCAGCGGGAAGCCTGCTTCTCCCTCTCTCGCTCCCTTTGCTAGTGCTCTCTCTCGCTGTGTCTCTCTCTATCAAATAAATAAATAAAATCTTAAAAAAAAAAAAAAGGCAAGCTTTATAGGAAAGAAGAAATTTTCAATAATACCTCCCCTTTCTTCCTCATTTATTTTATCATTTCAGAGAAAATGAAAATTTTCCCTATACCTCTATAAAGGTCAAGAGAAATCCGAAGCAAAGAAAAATTATTTGGGCATCACAGCACATGTTGGCAGCTAATGTCTATGAGCTACGTAATGTGATACAGAGCAAGAAAGGGAAAATTTGCTATTAACTTAAGGACAGGAATATTGTTTTGTAAGAAAAACAGTCTAGGTCAAATGATGAGACAGAAAGGTCTTTGGGGAAAACATGGATATCCCCACAAAAAATGTATGTCCTAGTTCAGAAGGAAACTAAATAAAACTATAAAGCCCACCCTTTTCCTTTCCTCCTGATACACCTACTTCCCTCTACAGATCAGACAGCTCCTTTCTCTTGTGGCCCAGATACTCCATCTCCCAGAGCCATTAGATGGTGCCACTGTAAGTATACCTTCCCTCAGCCACCTGGGTTATATTACTTTTAAAAACATAACTTCTGTGATCTACTAAAATTGTGTCTACTTTTATTCTCTTAACATGCCCAAAGTAAAATTATGGCACAAAAAATACTTGGGGAAGTTATGCCAAATAACTGCATGCCAATATGAATATCACAGTAATCACTGATGATGACATTGGAACGTAAGTCACACATAATTTTTAACTGAGATAATTTGAACCTTAAACATTGGAAAAAACACAGTGGTGGATTTATATGTGTATCTGCTCAGTTGAAGATGAGAAAATGCAATTAACTCCTTTTTTATAGGTCAGGGTATTATTCCCATGATCATTACTTAGCTAAGCTACTTAAGGATAACTGTCCTTTAAAGAAAGGACTCTGATTCTCATTAACTAGATTTCTGACCCATAGAGGAGTTTTAGCATTTATTTTCAGGTCCTTCAATTTTTTTTTCAATTAAACACTACATTGAAATTTTAAGCAGTAGTGTGATCTAATATTGTTTTGTCAAATGTTCTTACTTAATAAATCTAATCAGACCATTGACTTAAGTCCAAAAAATAAAGGTCAAGCTCCTTAACACAACTGTTCTCTAAAAATTTACAGATATAAAAAATATAAGTTGAGAAGGTACTTTGAAATTTAGAAAACCAAAATAAGCAATAATCAACCTAGTCTCTGAGAGATAAGAAAAAAAAA